>JAWQRN010000435.1:0-29695 GCA_033557685.1 Sperchopsis tessellata
ATTTTTAAAATTTGTAAAATATACCCATCTTTAGGCGAAGTTTTCTTGTAGTGTTAGATATCCCTGATGCAAGATTTATCCTCGCCACATTGAGATGGCTTTTGCTATGAAACATTTCATAGTGAGTTGTATATATTTTATAGTAGTCCGTTTTGCTGTATGTCTATGGTAGAGTCCAATTACCTAGCTGTAATGATGAGCAATGGTACTGTGAAATAGCTATCTACTGCATTGGATACCTCATTCATACGCAAAATTGAGCTGCTTGTTATTATTATGCCAGGACTGCCCTGGACTAATAATTATTTATTTTTATCACATACATTTGCACTGGCAAGAATCATTTTCAATGACGGAAGGCCAAACATTGATAGGTAGATGACATCAAGACTGTCGCTGGAAGCCTGGGGTACCAAAAGGCCCAAAATAAAAATGTATGGAATATGAGGGAAGTCTATGTCCAGCAGTGGACAAGCACGGGTTGAAAAGATAAGTTGGGACTAGAGGTTTCAAAAACCATTCAACAAATTGGCGTATTAGACCTTCCTATATCCTGGATAAAAGCTCTATCGTCTCGCTGGTTTTTAGGCCATCAGGATTGGAAAACTATTCTCACTCGAGAGTCTATTTTCGGTAGACAATAAATAACTATTATATTGATACTGGATCATGAGTTTCTCTGTTCTTCCTTTTGTTTTCTAAGCATTGAGGATGATAGTCAGGATGTTTCTTGAATGTTGATGATCTTGAGATTTTAAACGTTAGTTGGTATAATAAACATTGCTTATTAGTTTCTTTCAACAACTTTCACTGGTGTTACCATACCATGCTATTATTTAGATAGCATTTAGTGATATAGACATTCTAAATGATAGCTTAGTTGAAGAGCTACGCTTACAAAAACTAAGATTATATCATGAAAATGATTGCTGAGAATATAACAATGAAACATGGTGAATATAATGAACGATTTTTAGTCCCATTCAAGAAAAAGTAATAATTAAAAGTTTACCGAAAGTGTTGGAACATAGTTTCGTTTGCCTCTCTTTAACAATTTAAGGCTATAGAAGAATTTAAATGTTCATAGGCATTGAGTACAATATCTAAAATATTTTGTGAAATCAATAGCTCAATTTATTTTTCATTCATGAATTTCTATTACCAATTTATTTTCCCGATGTGTAATATTCTTTTAAAATAATATTATAATATAATTCATAAAATAAATATAAATCTTTTAATACGCTATAACTGTAGACCATATTCCATTCAACAAAGAACTTATTCTACTGTCAATTATAAAATAAGATTCGATTCCTGGCAAAAACCTTTAACCAGCTTTGGAGAACTCATATATTTCACAGTGCGGTGTTCATAATAGGGACGAATATTTTCTACAAAAATCCCGGGAAGTTCAAAGAGGACTAGAATTTCAAAGCGAAATGATCACCATTCGACAAGATAATAACCTACTCTTTGAGATATAGCAAATAATTCATAATAAATTCAAAATCATTAGAGCACACACTACCGCTAGCACTGTGCCATCTTTTGAAGCTTTTGCTCTTTAATAAAGAAAAAATCTTCAGTTATAAGATATCCGCAGTGAACGTCATATAGTGTCGTATATTTCTTTTATTTCATTAATTTGTATTGATTTGTTTCCGTGTTTCCCTTACTGCGAAAAGCATTATAATAAATCCGACAATTAGATTAAGCATTAAAAAATTCAATATTATAGATCGACAGAAAACGATTTGAGAATTGACGATAGAAAGGAAATTCTTGAAGTGGTTAAAAAGTTTCCCAAAGAAGTCTATAAAAATAAACGTGTTCACATATATATTTCTTCCAGTTCTAGAGGAGCCCCATATACCAGTTAGGCATATTAAATATTGCTGTAGAGGATACATGTATACGATTATAGAAAAATTGTATTCATCATCCATAGAAACAAAAGAAGAAATATGGTCTAGGAAAGATATATTTTTAATTATTTATTATTTTGTATTATTTATTAAAAGTCTCACTATTTCCGCTGCTATTTCCAATGATAGACCCTAGGAATTATGTTACCATACATGGGAATTTTACCGCATCCAGTGTTCCAACGGGAACTGGATTTTTTACGTGCACTTGGTGTTTATTTACCTACAACACACGGGACCTACAGTTTTACGTTATTTCCGGAAGACGAGCACCACAAAGACTTATTCCCAATCACAAAAAGCCAGCCGCCTCTGGGGGTCGACATCGAGATCCCATGCTTAGTAGGTCACTGAGCACAAAAAAGAAACAAAGCATATCAATACATTTTTAAACTGTGATCATCACCAAAACAGTTAAGAACCTCCTTACATGTCAATTCGATTCATACCAAACCAAAGAACTTTCGTGAGTGATAAAACAACACTCACCAGGTGATACTTGGTGGTAACCAATATAACCTGCTACTATATTATACTTTTATAGACTTCGAGGATGCATTTGACTCAATTAACATATCTGCAGTGATAAAATTAATAAATGCTATTCCGTCCGCCGTTTGATATTCAAAACATTTTTAAACAAGGAAACACCAAATCATATATGCTGAAGGACATACAATGAATGGACAATATTTTAACCATATACAATTTGCAGATTATATCGAAATGTTTATACTCTCCGTCGAATAGTTCAAAGAAAAAGTAATTGTTCTAGATTCGGAAAGTAAAATTGTAGGTCTATACATTCTAAGAATTAGCGATGGAAAGTACTGTGTGTGCATCAGAAGTCAAGCTTAAGTCAGGAATATCATAGAGAGAGTAATTATGTAGAAGTGGAAACGGACAGGACATCTTAGTAGCTGAACAGATTATCTATGATTAAAGGAATTAACCACGTGAAAACCGAGAAACAATAGAACAATATACCCCTTGAAGTAAATTTATAAATATTAATAGATAAATGGTATCTGATTGAAATATGTTATTCTTTTCTACTAGCTCTACTCATGCGGCTAAACACATTTATTTCTGCAACAACCTTCCTTACATTTAATAACAAATTCTATTTACAATTATTCAATTATTCGGCTCCCCCGTGAGAAGCAACCTATTTCCCATCATTGCAAATATTGTTATGCTTCTTTAGATTTTACACCTTTTTTAATACGGTTAAATAGACTTAGTGGCTCTGAACGTGGGCCTTATGCCCCCAGGGGGGCAAACCGTATTTCTTGTGGCCACAAAAAAATATAATTTTGGGAGCTACGAAAACTTCTGAGTGGGCCACTTAAATTCACTTCAACAGTATCTTAAAAATATAAAAAAGAAATAAAACCATGAAACGAAAATTATAATATAGGTACCTAATATACAACAATAGTAATGGCAATGGGCTGAGATCCTCTGCCGTAGGCCATTAAAAAGGATACCGCATATCATTATCTTTGTTACCTTTCTTCCAAGATGCATAAGCAGAAGACAATAAACGTTAAAAAAAAACTTTTGGCTAAAATGTTTTATTGCACCATGTATCATTCTGATTTTTGTACCTAGATACTGGACATTATCTTATAAATACCTATAACAAATACTTTCCCATTTGGAAATTTCAACTACAGTTCTAAAAATATATTGTTATTTGCAATTACATCCCTTCCACAAACTTAAAACTGTTATCCCTATAGTGTAACTACCCCGATCTTGGATTTTAGTTCTGTTAAAAGTTTCAACAAGTGTACTTGTGATTTTACAAAAATCTGTGGATTAGAAATTAGAGTACGTACTTCTAGTAATAAAATAAAGATAAGCTTTCTATTTTTCTTGATTTATACATACATTTTTAAGTTCTGATTTACGAACTTATAGAAAATTTGGCATATTTGGCATAAATTTTGTATTTTTATAATTACTCAAATTGCTTTTAGTACATAAACTTATCAGTACCTTTTATAATTTTTTAAAAATAACTATTACAAACTTGTTCTTTATAGAAGATTTAAATCTTACGAGTATTTGTATTGTACCATTCTTAAACATGTTTTTATTAAAATTAGTTTATTTTTAAAATTCAGATTACCAATGCATAACGTAACAAAAAAAATGATGTCAATATTCTGTTGAGCATCTTGCTCTTAGTTTTATTATTTCAGCACAAGAGAAAAGGATGCCATTATGCATGATTATACCTTCAAATGACGCAACACATGTGGACAAAAAAGGCACCATTGGATTACATTAAACAATTACGTGTTAATTTCAAATCAAGAACAACAATAAAATAAATATTTGATAAAAGATCGACCAAACTATACAATGGTTACATGAGTTTTATGAGATATCTTAGTTAATTGCAAAAACTGGCAAGCCTCAAAATGTTGGTAAAATATTAATTTTGCCTGCAATTTATATTTTAGTTTCATCGGTTATGAATCCGAGTTAACATGAAATTACACAAACAATTCCTTTGATTAACTCGTCAGTATTTAGACGCATTGGTGAAATGGCCGATGTTATGCAAAAACAACTAGTTGGACAACTGCAAGTCAAGAAGTTTAATTTACAAATTGATTAATCCACTTTACCGGATAATTAAGCCCTTCTGATGGCATATGTTAGGTCTTTAATGACGATCAGGTCAGCAAGGAAATGCCTTTTACTTGAAAACTCAAGATAGACATTAAAGGTGAAACAATATTACCTGTTCAACTGATGGTGCTGCTGCCATGGTGGGTAAATACAGAGGATTCATTGCTCATTTGAAAAATGCTGTTCCTGAAGTTTTTGTATTCACTGCGTAGTTCACCGTCAACATTGGGTGGATGTTTGCATGATACCCTTGCTGTTGTAGTAAAAGCTGTCAACTTCAGCAACGTTGCAAGGAAAATAAGACATATTTTTAGCGGTTACTAATGCATACAGAAGTTAGATGGTTATCGAAAGAAAATTGTCTTCGTCGGTTTGTTATACTTTGGGACAGCATTGTATAATTTTTAAGTGATAAACTGCTTGAAGAAGAGATAATTGCTAAATGTGACATATTTTATCTATTAGACATATTTGATAAGTTGAATTTGTTGAACAATAAGTTACAAGGAAGAACCAGCAATCTTATATCTTGCAAATAAGCCATTGCATGTTTTCTTGGGAAACTCAAGCTATTCTGGAGTAACTTCGGACGACGTGTGTTAATTCAGCTTCCATCATTGGTTATTCTTTACTCAGAATTTTAAGACGATGATATTTTTCTATACGTAGAACATTTAAAACATTTGCATAATGACATGAAACTCCGACCTGCTAGAAGTTCTTCATTTGTTATCAAAAGCTCGTAACTGTCTTGATATTGAAAACAGAGGTGATTTTCGATTATCACCAACAACACTCCAACTAGGTATTCACAATCTTGTTGGTTCCCAATAAATAAAATTAGCTTCATGTTAGGTACAGTACTTATTTACATAATATTTAAATCTAATATTGTTAATAATGTCTACCAAATTAATTACCTATGTAAAAATAATAATTTTTAAGAATTATGCTATGTAATAATTATGTATATTTAAATAAATAATTGTATATAAAAAACGTGCAGTGGAGAAACAATGATTAAGATAGTACACTCGCGTCAATGAATTTATTCAATGAACATGTATCACTTGCGGTAGAAATTGAAACAAATAACTTTGTTCTATTGGTACTAAAGTTATAAGACTACCAGAAAATCATACATGATTGGGTAAAAATTCTTTTATTCCGAACATTATTTTAATTTTCTTTCTTACTACCCCTTCCGACAAAACGTAACTTTATTCTAATGTTATAGAACATAATTATAAACATGTTTCATCTTTCACTACATACTGCCAACTTAAAACGATTGCATTTAATTCTACTAAAAACATTTACACCAAAACTTTAATCTCTGGATTTCTTTTCGCCATTCGAGGCTCGCCTCTTTGCAGTGAAGGGATGCCCACTAATAGTATTATCAATTCTCCTTCTACTAATACGAGTAATCCATCTAAGCCACAACTGAAAATCGGTTTTGTACACGATTTCCACATATCTCAATCCTATCTGATAAAATTTAAATATTATTTTCATTTTAGTTAACTATGGTAATCTTAAAATATTCTCTCAATTCAAAGATAAAGTACCTACTGCCATGAAGAATATTTTTGTTTATTGCATCCCATCTTACGACCGCCAAAATAATTACATAGGGAAGACTACCCAAAAACTTACATGAAAGGTAACACAACATCTATTAGACGTCGGGATACAATAAAAAAAATGCTTTGAGGAAACTATGATTCTTGAAATAGAACCAAATTACAATATAAAAACGTTCCTTGAAGCTAGTTTCTAATGGATAATAGTATACCTTATCGTTAAACCCTAGGCAGTCTATTACCCCAATCAACTTGTAACCATTTCGAAATGAACATATTTTACCTCAAAAAAACTGGTTCAGGTAATTTTTTTTTACCTTAAGTGAGCTGTACTTTTTGCTTGTCTTAGTATACTACATGTGAACATTACATACTTCTGATGATCCTTGATAAATGTAGCTTTGCCTTGACTTGACTCGTTACTTTTAAGCTTTTAACTCACCTTTATTCAAATTGAAGCGGGGCGATTTGGATCTTTCCAAGCTCAATCGGTTTTATACCGAATCCTATTCGATACTTCCGGTGGCAAACTTCGAATGGCTCTTTCCATATTGGAAATTATAGCTTCAGCAGGAACGCGTTTTAGTGGTAACGCAAAGTTTGAGCTCTATGAAAGGACAGAAGACTTTTCAGGTGTGAGAGTATGAGATGACAAATTTATCACAAAATTGTTCATTTGCTGGAAATCTTTAGATTTAGACTGACAGACAGAGAGGCTATTAAACTTTTGTTTTTGAGTGGCTGATGAAATTTCGAAATCCATTTCCATTAGGGTGAAAGTGATACTATCAGTTCAATCAAAATGTTCTTCCTATCAGAACACTGGAAAGGTGGATATTTAATTATGTAACTATTGCATTCTATCAATGCGATTGTCTACGAGTAAGAACAAATATCGTTTCGTGTGTAAAGTTTAAAATTGATTTAAACCAAAATATGGTGTGTTTGATCATGATCCAATGGATGAAGCCATTAACTAATTGAAAAAAAAAAACACTAGCTAAATAATAATTTGAAATTTTTATTTCGATTAACTTCCGCGGAAAGGCCGTATTTTAATAACTGCCCCAGGAAAAGTGTATTGTTGCGAGATATTTCATATAAATGGAAAAAATAATGGCCGACAACGTATCGGCAGGCATACAAGCTATTTTTTTAAACAAAGAACAACCAATACAGACGTAATCATTATGGACTGAAACAACGGTCTGAAAAGGTAACTCAGATATACGATTGCGGTTCCACATTCTGTATGTATTTTATTATCTCACGGAGTGTGATTTTTTCCAGCAAAAGACAAAGCGCTTGTGTTTTATTTTCACAATTCAGTATCATCAATAAAAAGTCGCGGTCAGTTAAATTGAAAAATTCCTGGGGCTAATGAAAATAAAAAAGTCCCATTCGAAAAACAGCGACCTCCGCTTTTCGTTGCCTTGTTTATTGTGAAGTAAATTAAGTAAAGCTGATTTACAGTTTCGAAATGGCACCGAACGTACAGTTTCTAAACGGTGATAATGTTTCAGTACGACGGCAAAAAATTTTGGGAGCGCTCGTCTGTTGCAATCCTTTTTGCAGAGAAAATATATTACAGTGCATTTGTAAAATTAACCTTCGCTGAGTTCATGTTGTTGGCATTTTTAAACTTTTAATTGGTAAAATGTGTAGAACTTTAGATGAACTCACTTTCAAGAGATTTAGAATATTCTCGTATGTAGCTTCAAATCAATATAAATGGTTATAAAACGGGTCTGTTTCAATAGTTCAATCAACTACTCAACAAAGTTCTATAAAATTTAAATAAAAACCATTATTTATGTTTAAAGTTAAATGGTAAAGTTTCAAACTCGTACAGGTACACAAAGTTTATCAAAATGATTTATTATAAAGTTCAATTGAAACATGCACGTTGTTATTCGAAGTTGTTTATTTGTTGTAAAAATAGTACATTAATATTTTTCTTTGTAAAATAATGAGTTTATATTAATATAGTTTGTGAATAAATCCATAGAAAATTATTAATTATTAACATGACAACTTAAACTACTTCTACTTCCATGTATGATTTATTAACCATTTCTATCTTAAGAACATTAAAAACATAATGTCTTTATAATATTGTAAAGTGAATACATTAATCTAAATCTATCTTCATGATATCCGCATTTTGGCTTTTTTTCTTAACGATGTTTTGTCCACAGTTGCAGGGGATATCATAAGACATGTAGCTTTCAGAAGTGCTACGTATCGTCGAATTAGAAACCGGCATCTTATAGAACTTATTCCTGTAACTGTATTATACAGTTATGTTTGCGCTAGCTATGAAATCTATGATATGATCGTATACTCAAGAGGTAAGTCATATTTAAGTGAGAGAAAATGCCCAGTCCATCAAGGCCCTTCAACAGAGCATCACTGCTATCCTTATACAGGGCACACCAAAATAACACATGATTGAAATCAGCCACCTCATATCCGCAACAACATGCTGGGGATGGGATTAAGTTAACTTTGTGTAAAAGTGCTGGAAATTGGCCATGACCAAATTTTAATCGTGCTATGGAGGTGTAACAAAAACTTGATACAGTGTAATTCTAATGCTATGGTTTGATATGTTGGGGTGAATCAAAGCATATTGTGTAATTTCCAGTGGGTGTCTTACTGGTGTCGGACAACATTTTGCTTATCAGTTGACAATTTTGTCCTCTCTGGAAGACTTAATTTTTGCCAACCAATTCACAGTCTCGTTCGGTCTTATACCAGAATGGCCTTTGATCTAGAAAAAAACTTACTTGTATGTTGCTTCTTTAGAACTATCACTTGTTGTTATATTTTATTTATATATGGATTGGCATGTGAACTAACCCTTTTTGACTTTAAATATTCTAAAACACTTCTGGAATCACTCCTTATGGCTATGTATATCACGGTGCTGTTGGTATCGACGAATTTTAAACTCTCCAAAACCGCCACTGTCTCCGCCTTAAAAATTGACGTGTTGCTATTCAATTTAAATATACCTTTATTCTCATCAGCATGGTTATAACAAGCGCATGCACATCCACTAACAGTTTTAGAGCCGTCCGTATATATAACAGTCGTACCTGGAAGGCTGTTAACGGTTGCCTGAAAAATTTGCCCACTGTGAATCAGCTCTCCATTATAAGGAGGAAAGATTACTCTAGGATATTGAATATACTCAAAAAAGGCAAAAATATTACTTCTCAGTAGACAATTAGAATGTAATAATTCAGTACATAGACTTCCACGGCGAAAGTAAATATCTTCAGGTTTTCCCCTGCAACGGCGGATGAAACATCGGCAAACACAAAAGCCGACACACGGTTATCTTCCGGAAAACCTGAATATAGAATATAATAATGTTTCTATGTATGCCACAGTAAGAAGCGTAGCTACTTTTTTCTTCCAGACAGGAGCTGTCACATCCAATATGGTCAGCTAATGGATCCTCCGTACAATGGGTGCACAATTACTTTCTTTCTTTTTGAGTACATATTTGAGGAGGAACTATCGTCTGATAAAAGCTGAGAGCTCGTGAGCCTCAACACAGAAGGCGGTTATATGTGTGGTATTCTTCGTGCCAAGACATATACGAAGTGTTTTGTTCTGAACAACCCCAAAAACGTCGAAGCTGAGTTTTACTTGCCGTACCAAACAATGCACAACCGCAGTTTAACAACAGTCAGAAGTAAGCTTTGTATAAATTACTCCAGACAATTATGTCTCACCCCATCGTGACCTTGTAATAGTATTAAGAAGTTTTTATAACGGTATCACGGGCGACGTATTTTGTGGCTACCGCTATTCCCCCGGTGGAGCGACTAACGGAGGAGAGAAAGGACGTGCACATTAACCACAGACATCGTGATTGCCGGTGAGTTCGGATAAAGACCAAGTGCCATAGTTGCTGGTGTTCCACATAGTATAACCACGTAAATGATGTTACCAGTTCTTCTTCGAAGAGAGGTAGTGAGTCGGCTCCTTGGTTTCTCGAAATAATTTCCTGCTGCTGTTTTTTTCAAGTATTTGGGACGCTTTCTTGGCCCACGTGGCAGCTGCTACGAAGTCCTTGTAAGTCACGCACAAACATGCATGACCGTGTCTACAAATATTTCCTCTGTGAACCTAGAATTAAAACAAACAATATTTAAAAACGATGGCTGATATTGTGTTTCTTGTCAAGGAAAATCAAAATTCATCCAATAAAGAAACATTAAATGAAGTTTACTAATTGTTCGCTCTACATAATATCGATTTTACAGAACTTTACAATACATATTTTGACCCCATTAGCTCCGATATTCGAAATAAAATACTAGCTATAAACTCAGATTTATTGCGATAAAAATTGTAAGTGACGTCAAATATTGTGGAATGTTTAGTGATATGGTTGACGAGCCAAGAAGGGTTAAGCAGGAACAAATATCTTTATGTGTTAACCAAACGATGTGCAACGAGTTTATGTGAACTTGTAATCGTTAACTTGAACAAACTTAGACTTGAGCAACATTTCAATTGTGGGAAGTCGTTCAATGGTGCAAGTGTGATGTCCGGTAGAATAGGGGCATTAAACACAAAGTTGAGGGAAGTGTATCCTTATAAACACTCTAGGGCTCAAAGGTTCAACATTGCTGGTGTTAATAACCATGAGAATATGTAAGGTATTAGAGAATTTTTCAATATATTATAATGAAGCTTTTTACTTGCATTTTACTTCTACACTTGAAAAGTTTAAAGCCCTTCAAAGAAAAATGAATATGAGGTAATTCTGTTGTTGAGAAGATATCACTTATTCTAGATTGAACTGCAGAGCGGAAACTGTGAAAAAGTAAGGAATTATGCCTCGAATATTCAGATTCTGAAGGAACAAAATAAAAGCAGAAATTTCGTTGACGCATTTTGCCTTTTGAATCACACAGAAAAAATAGAATTTTAACTGTTCTATGCGTTCTCACTAATATTTTGAATATAGTCAATACATTGAGCAAAAAGCTTCACGTAAAAATATAACTTTCAAAGAATCCATAACGGTCAGTAACGTTGTCACCAAGATACTACAGGAATAGCGAAATCATGATGTATGTTCATTTCAATAGAAAGAGATTTAAGTTATTGCTAGAAATAACCTTATTTTTGTTGAACCTACGGAAAAGAAATGAGTCAAACTTACTGAAATATTTCGTTGTTATATCCACAATGGAATGGAAGGTTTAACCCTTTCAAATCTAATTATATTATAAAAAAGAAAAAAATATAATTAATGTAAAATAATGTTTTAAGGACAGGAATTCAAAATTGTAAAATATTCAGGTACTGTTTTTATATTTATTAAGTGAGGAATATTTTTTATCGGGCCATTATGTCCCAAAAAAAAAAAATTATCTGGGATCTACCGTCTCAACAGATATTGTATTTGGGAACTATTGTCCAACTAGATCAGACAATTAAGAGCTCAGTAAATACAACATTATTACAAATGATACGGAGTAAAACAATTATTACATAACGCGAAGTTGCATTCGCAACTAGTAGTTTTGGTGCGCTTTTCAATGCAATTTTGAGTGCAGTAAGTACATCTCCTTCTTGTGAAATTGGCATGTGATCGATCACCATTCTTCTGGTCTTCTGCTCGGTTTCCCTGAAGATTGTCTTCTTTTCACGATAAAGTTTCTTTCCCCAACTCTATCAAATCTAGGAATGAGCTTTTTTTATGTAAACTGTTATATATAGTATTTCAAGAAATCTTTTCTACACTACTTCCCGAATTTTCGATCAAAATCATAGAGCCCCGCAAATTGGTCGGATATGTCGACCCCTCCCATATAGTTATTGTAAAATGCAATAATTTAAGGGCAAGGGACATCCAATTTGTCACCATTTTTTGTGTTCTTTTTACCTCATGTAATGCTAAGAGCAACGGCATCCTTGATGTCTTACCATCTTGTGCCGGTGACTCCTTTGTTGTAGAATTGAAAAGGCATCGTCATCGGTGGAAGTCAATTTTTCTTCCACCCTTTCCCCCAGGGTTTTGTGAACTCTTTAATCTTCCTTGCCATTGTGTACACATATTCCGTTTCGGAGTCGCTTCTCACCCAAAGTTTTTCCCTCGCTATTGGACATTGATTCGTCATTCGGCTTGAAAAACGGAATCTTGCTTTGCTTTTTGTTTGTTTGTGTGTTTTACACAATGTATCGCTTCGTCTATATAATTTGATTTACTAGATATTTGAGGTTTATCCTGATGTTTAAAATATAGTTTTGTTTTACACTAAGCACTAGAAATAGCTTTCTTTATGAAGTTAAAATATGGCAACTTATTATAACTCATCACAAACATGCACCCTATAACTACCATCAACTTTTTTGTTTCAGATTCAAATATTTTTAGGCGTTCGTTGCCATAAAAATAAACAAGCTTTTGGGAAAAATGTCAAATTCTGAGGGCTTATCATTTATATCGCTTAGTAAATGGTTGTGTCTCTACTCAATGGCAGTTTCATATGGGTTTGCTTTGACGGATTTAACCAGAATGCTTCCTTTGTCGTTGTTTCAGTTGTCGCTGAGGAATCGTTCTCATTATCTATATTCTCTCAAACTCTCCTGCGACAAACATTATCCGCAGTCCGCGTCAAAATCTTCCACATCAGAATAGTTCGATTAGCTAAGATTTAGGTTTTCTGCAATTTCTTGGAGTTCCTTTCGCTTAGAGCCCTTTGCATGTTAAAATTTTTGGGTTTAGGTTTACGGAAAGGAAGGGCATAAAGGAAAACAGTTATCTATACAAACAGTAAATGGAACAGACAAAAATAAGCATGTTGGTAGGTACGTATACACATAATATCGTAAAATATGTCTGTTGGGATAAATTGTTGTTTGTGTGAATTATTAATGATATAAAAAAAACTATAATAATAAAATACTTACAACATGCCTAATTTTACAGAGCTTCAAACTTATTTTTTGTACAAACCAGTAGGAAAATACCAAATTGTTTCACACGAACGTCAACTGTTGTTAAAATTTGAAAAATAATAGTGAAGTTAGTCAATTATCTGTTAAATGTAACCTTTAAAAATTAAGTTTATAAATTCCTATATAAGTTAAAAAATGCATATTTTTGCTGGGACATATTGTCTCGTTAGACTTGAAAAGGTTAAATGCTATTTATTCCAATGCCGATACTGACGTACTTACAATTACTAAAGACTATGGACTCGATTTTCACAGAAGTTTCATGGTAGGAAATAAGGATGCAAATTTTGGACTTACATACTTTCGTTATATTGTAAAGAAATATTACAATGTACAAAATCTAAATTTAAGGTTGGCATTTTTCTTTGCTGAGATGAAACGAGTAGAGTTAATTAGTTAACATATGGTTAACAAATATATGTATGTATGCAAATGTAAGTGGCTATGTAATTTTCGTTGAATACAAGCAAACCCTCAAATAGAGAGTATTTAATATCTGCCTTCTAAAATACTCAATAGACCTATTCAATTTTACTTCTATTCAAAACTTCTTTTTTTGTTCAATAAAATTAAATTTGGGCCGAGTAAAACGCTAGGCAACATTGAAAGTTCCTATGCCATTATAAGCAAGTGTAGTTTCATACAAGGGTACGTTTTCAAATTGGAAATATTCCTCCCATATTGCAATATATTTCCCCAATGCGGCTATTCAATTTTTATACACAGAATTGATAACGAAAAAATATGTTTTCTGCACACATTTTTTGATACAGTTATTAAAGCTATTGAAGCGTCAATATCGGATGTAATTTATGATGTACGCTGGAAATATTTTCTTGCTCCTGGCTTCGGTGGGCTTTTCACGTCCCAGTTTGCAGATAGTCATTTGTAGTTTTACGCCGGTTAGCATTTTCAAATATTATCTGGCTCCAAACAATGTGTTTCCGAAACGCTGGCTGCAATATGTTAGCTCTTTCATTAATTTGAAATAAATGTGCTGTATTATTTCCAAATTTTCATTATTGTTGAAAGACCATAACAAATACTACCGTTGGTTCAATGCGACTAACAATTTTAATTGATAATTAGTCTAGAATTCTACTAAAAACTCTGTGCCTGAATGATATTCGAAGTTGGCGTGGAAAATGTTTTAGAGCATGCACCAATTAAATGCAATAAGAAAAAGTGATAATATTTACTAAATATATGTCTGTGGTAAACTTCTAAACTTTGTTGAATTATTAATTTTCGAAATTTGATTAAACCAAATTCTAACGTAAAGCGGCCAGTTAGATTTTAAATACTAAAATCAAACATATATCGAAAACTATAGGAACAATCCGAATTGTAGTGGAAATCGTTTTTCTGTCCTTAAAGCTTCATCAACAGTGCTGATGAAGTCTTAATGACAGAAACTTTAAAATTTGGCTTGTGCCGATTTTTCGATATGTATGATTTTTGTATTTAAAAATTACCAAGAAAGCAACAATCTATAGTACAATTACAAAACTGGCACTTTCATATACATATACAAATAAAATAAAACATATAACAGAAAGATTTAGTTTATGAAAATATTTACACTGTATACGGAATATATTATATATTACTTACATATTTAAAAGATAATTGATATGAATGTGTATGCACTGTAATGTAATTAAATGATACTGTCATTATATCGGGTATGGTTCTTAGTTATTAGGGCAGCAATATGTGTGGTCTTAAAGATGTGGTAAAAGCGCTAGCGTGTCTCCGAGTGTTATGGAGTTCATGGCAAATATGAAGGTACTTGAGAGAGAACATATGCTCTCTAAATACATAGTAAAGATTGGGAAAGAGTCAGTCACTAAAGGGTTCCAGCATCCATCAAATTCATTTAAACCAATATTTTATTAATAATTGCTATAATTGTAAAAACACAGATAAACATAAATTGTAACAATAGGAAAATATAAACAAAATTCTTACATCACAAAAGTCATCGAATTCTGCACAAATTAGGGGTTTCCCTATTAATTAATTGTAATTCTTGAATCCTAATAATGAGAGATAGATTGTGAAGATATTTCATGCACATCATAAGCTGCTATTGAATCAAATGATAACGTACATGCAATATAATCTTTGGAGATGATTTTGACGTCTCCAACTGAGGTTACCTCATCTTATATTTTGAAAGTATTTTGCAGCACTGAATATGTGAAAAGAATTATAGTAATGCAAAATGAATTATAATAATTCCGACAGATTATAGTATGACCGCTTATAAGACAAATCGCTAGGCTAATTGAAAAGGATTTAAGAAATGGAGTTCAGTGTTGAAAGATGAATTATAAGCATATAAAGGCAATGACAATACTCAATAGAAATACATGCGTAAATAATATCAACAATAGGATAAAAAAAACTAAATTAAAATCTACATAACAAGTCAAACTTATAACAAATGAAATTACTTGTCAATGGATGAGACAGTGATACCCTTCAAGGGATATGAAAGCACTAAGTAATACACGTCCCTGAAGCCAGTCATAAGAGGAAGAATATTTTGGTGCTTGGCCATTTCAACCAATTGTGACATTTTTAAGATTGACGTTTATACAGGAAAGAGTGTAAATATAATTTCACGTGAATATGCATTAGAGTATAGTAAAATATTTAATGTAATGTTAAAAAAAAAAACTATAATGTTTTATCGATTTCGATATTTTTCTAAAAGCATGCCTCTAATGAGGTCACTATACGCTAATGATACATCCACTTGCGGTACTGTTCGCACTAATTAAAAGTATATGCCTCAGTCATGAAGGAATAACTCAAGCAAAATAGAGAATAATTTCAATTTAGAACGAACGAGCCAATAGCCAATAGTTTTAGGTTGCAACTGCACTCGGGATTATGAGGCATAGTATGAGCCGAAATGTGACCACATAGGGATCTTTTTTTTTTGAGACTTTTATCCTAAATGTTTCTCCAGTTTTGTGGAGCTTTTCCTATAACATCTAAAATTTATTATAATCCTTGTCCGATGACATCATCATCAGTTATCGTTCTACCCTTCCCTTCACAGCCAACAGAAACAAGGATCCAATAGACCCCAAAACTAGTAGTGGAGCATGTAAGCTGTTCTGTGAATGTGGAGCGTACTAAATCGGTCAGGCTGATAGGTCATTTCAGATTAGATATAAGGAGCATATTCGGTGAACCCAGAATAATACCGACATATCTAGCTTTCTGAGCCATGTTGTTTACTGCGATCACAATCCTGGTCCCAAAAATCCGTTCATCTTACATATGCTCCCTAAAGGCCATACACTCAATATCGCAGAAAATTTGGAGATATACCATAGCTTCCATGCCATTGTTAGTTATCTTAACTAGCCGCAAACCTTTCATCTAATCCTGTGTTTCATTTACGTACACGTTTCACGTCACGACATTAGCTTATTCTTAAGTGCTGTGTTCACGTTACCCGGAACGCATATTGAGGTGTTTGTTTTGTTTTATTAAATTTTGTAGAAGGACAAACGTTCTGCTCTTCATTTAATTTTAATATTAGTACTTAAGTATGAAGTTTAGCTTTTACTTGTGGTCTTTCTGACGGTCTCTCGATAGTTTTATTCGTTTTTCTATCTTTTTCTCTAACCAGTATATTTAACTTTTTTATTTCTAACCTTTGAGAAGTCCACTACCGCAAAGAGTGTGCCAAGCTAACACAACGCAGGACGTCGTAACCGATGCAATGCACAATAGCAAATTACTCAAAGAACAATGCTGATTCCGCTGAAATTCAGCTTGTTACTACATTTTTAGCTGCAGTTACTTAGAAGCTTTTAGTTGAGTTTGATTTAATTAAATTTCTAAAATAAACATTTATATTTGGCCAAAAACAAAATGTATTGAGCTATAATATCTATATAATATTATACTACTAGTAAAAAATGTACTGTTTGGATAGATTTGATTTTAAATAAATTTAGTATATTTGAATTAAAAGCACATAAACACTTAAACCTTGCAATGAACCAATAAATAGGCTGATAAAACACAAATTTTATAATTAAAATTGATGTTGATTTAAAATGTATTAACTCAATACCTGATCAAGAATTGTATACATAAAAAATTGTTTAATTTAGTGAAACAAGCAGTATTTTCCAATTATATAACGATTTTTTTATATAAATAGTATATTTATTTACCTATTTGTTCATTATTTTACAAAATATATTATTTTTACTATTACGTCAATACTGTATATAATTAATGTGATAATGCGTTTGTGGTTTGACTTTGACAGTAATTAATGAAAAATGACAGTATAAACATATTTGCTGCTGTATATTTTAAATCAAATTCTGAACAAATCCTTTTACAATGCAACATTATTATCTCCTATATTTGATGAAAATAGGAAACATGGAATCAAAGGTTTCTTACAATTGAATTTATCGTTCTAAAACTTAAAATTAATCGGGAGCCTTTTGGGAAAGTGTAATCTTATAGATGGAAGATTTGGTTGAAATTTGTAAGAGTTCAACGCAACTTTAATGAGCTTAAGGTTGGTAGTAGAGTGTATATAGATTGGCCATAGCAGTGGAACTATAACGACGTTAAATAAATAAATAAATATACATATAATAAATACGGAAAAAAAAGTCTAGAAATTTTAAATAAGTCGTATACGAGAGGTAAATAACTGTTCCATGTTATTAGTGCTAGAATTAATGATTAGAAAATTACTCTGCTGCCGTTCATGACACTATAAAGTCTTACTCCATTTGTTTTCAAAAGTTTCATACCTGCCGAAAATAAAATTCGATAGCCCTGTAAAATACCGTTCAATAGCATCGTTGTTTGTTTATTTATATGTAATACGCTTTCTTATGAGATACTTCTTGAGGTCTTTTTATACAAAAGTAATGTGCTAGGTCAGGGGGGTATAATGTGCAGCCACCCTACGAAGGAAAAAATTGTTTTTTATCAACCAGATTGTTGAAAAGCAACTTTTTTGTTTCTAGTTTCTATTTTTATTTTGTGGAAGAATTCGAACGATGTACACAAGTCTTATTTCCATTGCTACTTCAGAGGAAAAACTGACGTTCTCTAACGTAGTAAATTTTTTTCCTGTACAGTTTTTACTCAGATGTAAGCAACCTGGAATTTCAATGAGTAAACACCGTTTTTATACCCAAATTATCATAAAAAAACAACAACGGATTTCTAGCAGATCTTCAACTTTATGCACCGTATCCTCTACAGATTGCCTAAAATTTGGATAATCATAAATCGACTCTTTACCCTGTCAATATTTCACTTGAAAGTATAATGCATTGCTAAAAAAAAACTCATAAATTATGTCTAGTTTGACGTGTATGTCAGCTATTTGTTTTAGATGCTCATTTGCTTTAAAAGTAGCGTCATTATATAAATAAATGCCCTCGTACATAGTATCCAAATAACATAAAATATTTTATAGTTACATTTATTAAGCATTTGAGTTTTTTTAAATAAGCGACTCTAGACTAATTTTGTTATGTAGCGCTTTGCCTGTCGCACATTTTTCATGGAGAGTAGTGCCTCTTCCGCTATCTAAATGATCGTCTCTATGAATTTTAAAAACCACCAGAAGCAGTACATTTAACTTAAGATGTAGCTCCAAGATCTTGCATAATACAAGGAAGCACACTTTAAGATAACTCTCTGTAAGCCATTAAAAGTCGTATCTTGAATTATGTAGTTCATAAATTGTAAGCATTACTCCTAGTTATTGGAGCTGCCGCATTTAAAGTAATTATTTGTTCAAACTTTGCCAAACTTAGTAAATCAGATGTAGCTACGAAGCAATAAATTTTACTAATATATGAGTGTAGTTACTGTAACTTACTTAGTACATAGTGGAATCCTCTCGATGTAACAAGTCCAAATTATAGTGTATTAGCTTGGTTAACGGTATTCCGCAACGTGATGTGAACAATTAATCCTGGAGTGTGTTACTTATTTTTTAAATGTGGCAAACATGCTATGATACTTTCTGTATCAGGATGTAATTACCGGTTTTACCGGTAACCGAGGGAAAAATGCATGCGGTAATAACCGGTAAATAGCGAAATATTTACTGGTAATTTAGTTTATAAAATGCATTAAAACTTTGAAATTACATTTTATCTGCAACAAACATGTACATTAAGAACTAGTACGTACAACTGCTATATATAGACGAAACACTTATTTTGTTTGTTCTGGATATTACCGTATTATCCCCTGAGCTATGTCTACAACAAAGTAGAACGAAAAAGATCGTGAAACAAGCGTGAGAAATATGCTAAAATATCATCAAAAGCAGATATTCATCATACGATAGTTATGCAGTCAGTGTGGTAGGATTTTAAAGGTATTGTGAATTTTGAGCTGCTTCTAAGGAAGCATACCATTAATTCAGATTTGTACTGTCGTCAACTGGATAAATTAAATGATGCCATCAAACAGAAGCGTCCAGAATTGGTGAACCGTAATAGTGCTGTGATTACTTATGATAACGCTAGACTAAACCCAGTTTGGTCACTCGTAAAAAATTGTAACTATGTTACCACATCCACCATATTCTCCAGACCTGGCACCATTTGTTTCGTACTTTCTGAAACGTCTTGAACGGGAAAACTTTCACTGAGGATATCAAATTGTTCTTGGAACTGTTTATTTGACGAAAATGATACGGACGTTTTTGGGCCCGGAATTATGGAGTTGCTTGAAAGATGACAAAAGATAATCGAAAAAAAGGGACAATACATTTTTTTAATAAAGTTTTTGTTTTCCATGATATATTCGCCTTTCATTTGCATAAAAACAAAACGAAATTACATTTTGGCCAACCCAATATCATTCACTAAAAAGAGACGGAAATTTACAATTAAAATGCTTATGCCATTCAAATTTATTATCCACAGAAAATAGCTAGTATTTTTAATTTTGTTTCCGCATATGCTTTATATGAGATATATTTTTGTGTCGGAGATAAACATTTTATATTTCAGGATAAAAAAATACATGTTTGCAATGATAATTAACAAGATACATTTAGGATGGGCTATTAAATCGTTGAAAAGGCAAGCTGTGCCAAATGCCTATCTCACAGTGGCATTTGTTCAAAACAATGTAGACTTAGTATGTTTGTAATGGTTTAAATATGAAATTTAATTTGCATTTAAATTAGCTTTTGGCTGATACTCCAAACACGTTACTGAAATTGTAATGTTTTCAACATTGCGCGAGTTGATCTGATATATATTTGTGGTCGTAGTAAATCGGAACAGTTAATTTTTTTGTAAACTATGGTTGTCTACATAAATTTGAATGAGTGTGTCACATATCAAAATGATTTTCCATAACGGTTTTATTTTGTTTAGTAATAAGAGTCCTTGTGCAAATTAACTGTGTATACAATATTGTTGCAACGATTGATTTTAAAAACTGCCTTAATGGTGTTTTGTAAATGGATGAAGTCGGAAGCCACAGGATCGATGTTTTGGAAACAATCAGTAAAAAACCGTGTGCGTGCTATTATAAACATCTAGAAGCGTCTGGAATTTCCCTGAAATTTCTAGAATTCTATAGATTGATCATGTAGTGAATGGTCCATTGTGATTATTGTGAAGTAATTAGTCTTGTGTTATATTGTAAACATTTTGTGAAAATGAATTGTTATTTTAAATAAACGCTCATGGTATATACTAATAGATTAATCCACGACCGACCGATAAGTTCGTAATAATATGATTTAGAGATTATAACATTTAAATGGATAATTAAACTGTTGAATATTTGTATCCTAAATAATCGCTTTATTTTGATCATATGAACCAATTATTTATAAAAACTGACAAAATTGTAGCTATAATTGCCATTATAAAAAAATAAAGAGCTTTTTTGAATAAAGCAAGTCTTAATGTACATTACCGATTTCTGCTTGGCTTTGCATGTGATCACTTTAGCTTGTTGTGACTTAAAAATTGACCCTATTGCGAACTGATTTTGATGATGTATTGTTGTTATGTTATGCAGTCGATAATTAATGTATACTAGTGTAAATCCTTTGTTTATGATCTGTTCCCTAGAATCTTTTCTAGCTTGTCGGTTGGTCTTTAACTTTAAATTTTATATTGTTCTTTCATTACCCATATGCCACATCAAAATTCAAATATCAAGCAAACCGGCCAAGTCAATGTATTAAATAAGGAATGAAATATGTATTCGTATGAAGAAAACAGCTAATTACTGTCAAGAGCAGTGTTGATGACGTCTTAATGACAGAAACACGTGTCCACTGCAATTCTGTTTGTTTTCCATCATTTTGCAAAGCGTAGTTCATTTCTGCATTTAATATATTGACTTGGCCCGTTTGCTTGATATTTGAATTTATCAAATATTAAAATAACACATACAATTTATATGTTTATGTAATGCAGTTTATTATATTAGTTTTAAAAAACTGTCTAAAGTGGTCTGTCTGCTTTTTTAAGCTTATTTTGCAGCATTTGTCTATAGCATTGAAACAGTACGTCACATCCTCGTTCATGCACCTTTCAAACTGGGCTGCGTAACTTTATTCCAAGATTCCTGAATGTTCCTTATAGCCTTTATTATGTGAAACATTTTCCACCACTCTTTTATATTTTGTTTGCTTCCTCCATCGGATTCTTCCATGAGCTGACTGACAGTTCTTCTTGTGTAGTACGCTTTACGCAATTACTCCTTGATCCATGGGCTGAATGATAGAAGTAGTATTTGGTAGCAAAAATACTACTTTAACAGAAAATTCTGTAGATAATGAATTGAGATAAGTTGGATGACCAGGCTTATTATCCAAAACTAAAAGTGTACGAGGATCATCACCGATGTCCTGACAATATTTTCTTACAGCTGGGCAGAAATAGGTTTTGAAACAATCCAGTTACTCAACCAAATAACAGGGAGATGGTTTTTGCAGTATTCACGCATAGTTCTGGGTGTTTCAGAATGGTAAACTAGAAGTGGCTTTAACTTAAAGTCACCTGATGTATTTCCACCCAAGAGAAGCATTCATTTATTCTTTGTAGCTTTTAATCCTGATGCATTTTTCTTCTCCATTGACATCGTCTTCCAGAATTAAGCCGTTTTGTCCACGTTAAACACCAAATTTGCAGGATAATTACCTTTTGTTACAATATATAGAAACTCCTTGGGATAACTTTCGGCCGCCTCTAGGTCTGCACTAGCTGATTCGCCAATAATTTTTAAATTGTGTAAGTTGGATCATTTTCTAAAGCGATCAAACCAACCTTGCTTCCCTTAAAGGTTTCTTCGCCGCCATGTTGTGCTTTTAAGTGATCAAATAGACTCAATGCTTTGTAGATAGCTGATTTAAATCATCTATCTAATTACTTAATAATGTTTCTATTTCCGTAATTACGAAACTTTTAGTTCGAGACATTGTAGTAGCAGTTAATGGTTTAACATTTTCATTGGCTTTTTTATAGTTGTCTTTGTTTTCGAAAATTGTTCGCACAGTCAATTCTGCGAAATTATAATCTCTACTAGCAGATGCAAAAATCTATTTTTTTAATAACTTTACATTTTGTTTCCAAAGTTATCCACGTTACGTGCTTTTTTTGACTTTCGACATCATTACTTTGATTCAGTCTCTTTGGTATTTTAAAATTTGTGCAGTGTATAATGAAAAATAATTAAATAGTTGTATCATGAAGAACACAGACATACTAAAGTCCCTTTTAAGTGATTCCGAAAAAGAAACAAAATTGTAAATATTTCTTCCTAGAAGGATCTACGCAGAAATCTACACTTCATCATGGGCGCATTTGGGAAGTTCCCACGTTCAATAATAATTAATATTGGTAAATAAATCAATCCGCGTTCGTCGAACCAGCGTTAAGCGGGGTTACCTGTATATCTATTGAGTTTTCCTATATTTTATATGGGCCTTGCATTTTTTGTATTATCCATTTGACTATATTATTAACCTAATGTTGAATTTATTTAGTTATACTGGTAAGTAGTACAAGCGAAGGTAGTAGTATATACAATGTATGTATGAATATTTAGAAACATATTAAAATTAAAGAAAAAAATGTGATTCAAAGCAATGAGCATTTTTACTTAAGTGTTATTTATGAATGCAATCTTGTTAAACATTTTCAAAAGTATACGTAGACGTAGCATCATTTTGTTAATATGATATATGTAAGCGTATCCTTTCTAAAAAATGTACAAACTTGTATATCTGCCTGCGACATTCGGAGGATTATGGCATATATAGCATTAAAAATTTATTCAGCAGTATATTCGTGCATAGAAGAGAAACAAAATTGGACGGAAATTTTCAAGGAGCAATTTACTTTACTGCCCTAAGTTGACAAGTAAAAACTTAAATATTACTACGTGAAATGGTTAAGAAGTGCCAGGGGGATGTCACACGAGGCCGTATAGATGTGCGTAAGGAGATTAAGGAATCTAAAAGTCATAGGCGAGTTAAACATTCTCGCCGGAGACTTTAATGCATTAAAATTTGAAACATGTTTCAACATTCTACATTTGTATTCAAAATTTGATTTTTATTTTAAAGTGAAATAATACTGAAATTATATTGTTGAAATAGTATAGCTACTATCTGAGTCTGACAAATATTGATCAAATCTATAAGAACATTTTAATTAAACAAGACCAGTACGTTTTCATTAAAAATCAATTAATTTTGGGATAGATTACTACAAAGTGAAAATAGTTTTTTGTGTGTATAATAAGTGAAGAAATAGATTATTTTTCTCAACGAGCTTATAATATTAACGCAGGTTTTCCATATAAAGATAATATTGATTCGGGTGAATATTTCCGTTATTAGCTTGCCAATGAATAAAGCATATTTATAAATTGGAGCAATTACAAGAAAAAATACTCAGAAAGAGCTCTTTTATATAACATCCGTCTGAGCTACAACCGATCTACTTTTCTCGAGCACAATAATTAATGCAGAAAAAGTATCTATGAGTACAAGGTATAAATATAGTCGAGTTTTTTTTTGTGCGTAACTTTTTAACCCTTTGGAAACCACAGGCAGATATATGTCCCACTCATTGCATATTGTATTTTAATGGGTAAATTTTAACCCACAATTATGTATTTATAGGTATGATCGTAGCATTTGAGGTTTGATTTACATAATAGAACATGAGGTAAGTCAATTGAGATTGTCTATAAATTATAATAAACGTATTAGTGCAAAAAATATTTCATTTATATAACGTTTGTCACAACTGTTATATTGAGGGTCATTAATGCCCCGCTGGTATTTTTGGGCGGTATAAAATAATCCCAATGGTATTTTTCAGTGATAGAAGGCAAGTAAGCAAGAAAAGGCGAATGTCAACACATGAAGAATTGCTGTATTATGCTGATCATTTATCCGAAGTAGAGTACTACATAATCAGACCAGTATGCTTCTAGTGACGATTCTCTTAATTCAGACTACGAAAACAGTTTATCAGGGACGGATGGGAAAGAAAATGAAAAATGTTCTGAAGGGGAGAATGATATGAATATGTATAATACATAATTTACAAACAAAAAAAAACTACACATCGAGATATCATTTGGTCAAAGTTGCCTCCAAATTTCAAAACAAAATTTGATATTTTTACCGAAAGAGCTTGTGTTATTCATGAAAGTAAAAGAAGAAATTCCTTAAAGATGTTTTCTTGAAATTTTTTCTTCACAGTTTATTAGTTACTATAGTAGAAAATTCAACTGAAAGGATTAAAATATATGAGAATAAAAACAAAATGACATATTTACAGTTCATTAATTTTTACAAAAGAGACTTTACAGGTTTGTGCTGCTTGTAACTTTGATATGGAATCGCTTATCGCTTAAATCGACTTCTAAATATTGGCCCGTAGCTGTTTTGGCTATTTAATCTTCGAGGGGGGTTTTAATAAAGAGTAAAAGGAAAATAAGTTGAAAAACTTTCTTTCGACAGTTAGAATTAGATTTTTGTTGAGGTTGATTGTAGTTTTAGATGGTTATGGTTAGTGTTTGTGGTGATTTAATGGTAAGAAAATTATGGGAAAAAACTTACGTTATGTTGGTGGTAGAGGCTTGTGAAAGATCCAAAGCGTTTGGTATGGTAATTTATGATTAAGACATAAGGGTGTACAGTTTAATCTTTGTTGTGATGTTTTTAATAGAGATTTTGGTATTTTCCGCTTATGTATTGATATGTCCCCTAATTGTTGGCAGGTTTGTTTGGTGATAAATATCTACTATTCTAGCGCATGTGCCTTCGATAAGGACAACACTTTAATACCCCGGCTAAATTAAAAGTAGCTGATCGTTCTTGAATTAGGTCTTTTAATCGTAGCGATCATACAATCACCTTCCTGCCATTTGTGTTAAATTTAATTATGTTAGAGACCTGCTCTGTATCGCCCAAAGACTGTTTCAGTTTCGCTCTATAATATTCTTCTAAGGTCTTTCTAATCAGACAATTTAATTTGTTTCTACAATGTTTATATTTTTGGTCCGAGTATATATTGGTTCCACATTTTTGTATGTTGTCCCTGTGAATTTATCTGTCACCGAAATTAATGCAGTTGTTTATAGATTTATATCCTTTGATAAATCAAAATTGAATAAATTGTCTGTAAACAAATTTTTCAGACACATTCGCAACAGAACAGCCCTATCTGATCCTAAGTCTCATTTTGTAAAAGTACGTCTAGATAGTTATAATTAATCTTACCAACAAAGTAGTTTTCAGTAATTTAAGAATCATGCCATCATCGAGAACGAATTGTCTCAGTATATACTTTGAACCGGTAAGTTAGAATGATTCGCTATATTTTGACCCCCTCTTAACTCTTTTGCTAAAAGAGCTATAAAATACAAAAGTTGTAAGAATTTATCTCTATTATTTTTAAATACTACTAAACGAATGGTTGCCTACATATGTCACGTGATATAAGAATAAAGGTGATATTTTAAAGGGGCAAATTTTTACATTTTCTTTAAGATATATTTTTTTAATTTCTAATATACAAGGATCTAGCTGTAAGAGTTTTTGAAATATTTGTCCTTGAAAATGCTCTAAATATGCTTTGGATGATGATATATGACAACATTGCTTCTTTATTACCATCGTTGTTGTTTGACATTTGTTAGTATTATTTAATCAAAATGGCTTACATAGAAGCTGAAAAATGGCCTAGCTCCCATTAAAAACATATTCTTGAATACTTATAGAAATTTGAGATATACTAACAGTCTTAAAAGAAAAAAGACGTTGCACTAGAGAAACGATAATGAAGATCTTGACATTTTGATATAATTTACTCCTATAACGAATAACATTAAACTTACTTTTCTTCGCACCTCTAGTTTAAACATTCATTTTAAAACAAACCCTTTCTGAGTAAAATCTGTTCTGTTAACCGTTTTGAGGTGTTTGACTACGTAAATAATTTGGTTTGAAAAATGCTGAAACTGGTTTACGTGCTGCATCACGTGATACTCAAAATAGTTAATCAAGAATTCAAAGAACATTAAAAAACATGAATATATTGCAAATTACTGATCCCGGTTCAGCAGCTTACAGAAGATCAAAAGAGGAAAAAAAAACTGAGCGAAAACCCTAACTTATTCAAGCACATCCTATGGAGAGACGAATCGTCGTTTTCACAGCAGGGATTTTTAACAAAAAAAAAATAGACGTTCGTGGGAAAACAAAAATCAATAAAAACGAACAGTTGCTCCAATTAAAAAGTACGGTAGAAAATCTATTAAAGTTTGGTGTGGTATTTTCCTAAATAAGATTGTATATATTATAACTTATTACGGAAAACATATCTAGAAATGAATCTTCCAGAGGTAGGACAGGTTTTGGATCAATTTTCTGCGAAGGAGCTCTCCACATAATGTTTTGGAGGTTCGGGAACATTTAAATGGTCAATACAACGTTTGGATTAGTAATGCCGGACTCATTCCATGGGCCACCAAACAGCCCCTATGCGTTTGGATGCATTTTTTTGGGGATTTGTAAAGGACAAAGTTAATAATAATTTTACTCAGAGTGTTAAAGCTACTAAAAATTAAATTAGGGAAAACATTTTTGAATTAAACTGGGACAAGAGTAATGCTGTTTAAAACTGCCTACAAAATTTAAGAATAATGGTGGTAATTTTTAAAGTTTATTACCATAATGTAGTTGCAAAATGTACTGCTACGTATTTGTTTTTTTAGACTATTAGCATATCTCAAATTTATATTAGTATTCAAAAATTTGTTTTCATTGGGAGCTTACCGATTTGGGTATAATACTAAATACTCTCTACTTGCAGTTTGCTTATTTTCATTGTTTTTTAAATAAAGAGAAAATATTTCAAACTTTTCGGATTCTTTGTAACCCATTTTGATGAAATAATTCTAACAAATGTCAAACAACAACAATGGTAATAAAGAAGCAATGTTGTCTTAGATCATCAGCGAAAGCATATTTAGAGCACTTTCGAGGTCCAATATGTCAAAAGCTATTACAGCTAGACCTATCAACGCCAATATACTTGAAATCAGAAGAAAATGTAAAAATATACAGGTGTTCTGTTTAAAAAAATAATTTTCATTTTTATATCACCTTGTATACATTTTATTTAGTTAATACGAAAGAAGTATTAAATGTCATAGACGTTTACCTTTATTATCTATATAAATGTTGTTTTCGGGTAGAAACTACGTGGATGCTCTAATAAATGCCTATAACTGCCACTTATTACAGTCTCTATACGGTTTCCACCCAGAAATAATGTGCATACGAAAGAACTATTCTAGAAATTTCATATGAAGTTTCTAGATCAATTTTGTGAAATAAATCACTTGTGATAACTTTAAATTAAATAGATATCTTATTATTAATAATATTACATATTATTAAACCAACCAGACCATCAATAAACACACTTATATGTAATAAATTTAAATAACACCTGGGCGACCGAGGTATATATTAGCAAAAAACTTCTCTTTTAATATATCATAAATTTTCAATATTTGATTCAATACGAAAGTATTATATTTACCTACTATACAGAGTTTTCAATGAAATTTCTTTTTAATGACGCTATTAAATACGAATTTCAGAAATAAACTGATATAAAACACAAAACTTACCCTGCAAAAACTGGTTATAGCGGAAATCTGTAACAAAAAACAAACAGTAAATATTTCAAAAGAACTCTCATATAAAATATGAAATTAAATATTGGTAAAGCTAATGAAAATTGATTGAATTTGGTAAAATAAGTATACATAAAGTTGGATGAAAGGCTTTTAATGTATGTTACGGATGTGCATATATATGGTTTTATTTTAAATAACATATAAAACACATTTGCTCACTTGTTCGATTTGGAAACACATTACCGTCACATTTAATAACAATATATTAGTGTGACAAAAGATTAACGTTACTTTTTATTATTACCTGTGAATATTTGGAATCGAAGAAAGTGTAGGTTAGGTAGTTTCTGAAAAATATTAACTGTTTTATTTCAAGTAAGCTTATGATCATAGTCAGAGTAATTTGATTTGAAGCCTATTATATTTGATTGATTTTTAAGGTTATGTGATCGCACTTTGGTGTTTGTTTCCTTTTTCAAAGAATGAAAAGAATTGTATCAAATAAATGGGTACAATGATTTATTTTAGCTTTAAATACTACGTAAATAGGGTGGTGTCATTTGCATAGAGCGCCATGATTTTGGTCCTTAGTTTGTGATTGACAAGCAAGTAAAGCAGAAAGAGACCGATGACACCACCTGCGGCACGCCTATTATTATGGCTCTTCTAGTCGACTTCGAAAACTTTCGACTAAAATAGAGACGTATGTTTCTCAGATACTATATGATGACTTAGACGTAAACGTTCAGGAGCCCAGCATATATCTTATACTTTTTTTATTTTAGAATTTTTTTTGCCATTTTTATTTTATAATGATAGTTGCCAATAGATGACTGACTATGTTTACTATGGTTTCTATTTTTAATTGGAGGAGTAATTAAAAATTGGCACGTCCATAAAGTGAGCAGTGATTGTCTGCTTCTAGACGAAGATTAGTCAGTTCAAGTAAATTTGATTATATCAAAACTGAAGATATGTCAATAAGTGTCAGAATAAGTTTTTGTTAGAACTTAGAATTTATGCATATTTAGGACGTCGTTCAAAAGAAATCGGCCTCGCTAGTAGATCTAAAATAAACATGATAGAAACAACTATAGAGAGACAAACATATGTTTATTATAAAAGCGGATAAAACTAAAACTATTTAAAATATGACATAAAAATTAAGCCGCAAGAGGCAGAGAGGAAAATGCTGGCAAGCAATAATTACACAAAGCAAGTTATACAGAATGAAAATTGGTACAAGAAAAATTATGAACCGGAAAATAATGGTGTATATATATATATATTTATATACATAAATATATATATATATATATATAT
>JAWQRN010000436.1:0-29602 GCA_033557685.1 Sperchopsis tessellata
TTTTTTCGCGATATACTTGAACGCAGATTAGTATAGAATACTTCACGTATTATATAACACTAGTTGGGAAACGCTGGTATAATGTAAGGCTGTAATAAAAACTGTAGAATTGATTTAATATTATTAAACTTCTCTCCAAATATTTTTAAAAAGCAGATAAATACCATGTACCTACTGTTCTTAGAATACCGATTTTGAGAGCTTCTGAAAAAATGTACTCATTGAACATTTTAGTAAAAGAGATAGGAAGGATGGAGGTTAACTGTCGTACAAAGAATGTCAAGCCTTCCAAGAGCCAGTGATTCAAATCAGCAGTCACCGTGGTTTTTAACGTCTTATTTATGTTTGTATTATTATAGATGATATTTTTAAATTCCTCTTTTTTTGATTTGACATTACTTCACTTTTTCGGGTGTGAATTTCATCTTTTATACCTCTTTGATACCTGTTAGCTGGTGCTGCACTCTGCAAATGTAATTGAATTCAATTTAAATTTCAACATAACCTTAGTTATGAATAGTTTCGCGCTCTTTTTAGTTCAAAGAATTACATTATATCACAACAAATCTGATACTCGCAATTTTAAGAAACTTAGTACAAAAATAAAAAGGAAATTATAAACATGATACCAACAGAGTTCAATGAAGAAAGTTTACCAGATCTTCTGCCGCTTTATTACAAAAGAATTTTTCCATACTCCCAGTTTTACAGGTGGTTAAGCTATGGTTAGTTCTTCGGAGATTATTGTTTACTTTTAATTACTGGTTGCATGTAAAGCGGTTGTTATATTCTAAATTGTTTTGCTAGGAAAATGTAACTAATTTGTACTTTTGTGTTTAGGAAAACGCAACTACTTTTCATTCCGAGAACTGTCGTTCACCCTTCTAGGAGATATTTACATCCGTTACCAATCCTTCTGTACACAAGAAGAATTAATGGCGGAAATGCAAAAGAAATTCCCCATAAAAATCGATATAGGTGCAGTATATGATATGAAACCTAAAGATAGAAGAATGGCAACAAAATTCACGCCAAAGGAAAAGGAGGTTGTTTTTGATATTGATATGACAGACTACGATGATGTCAGAATATGTTGTTCTGGAGCAGACGTTTGCCTCAAATGCTGGAAATTTATGACCATCGCTTGTAAAATACTGGATGCAGCTTTAAGAGAGGACTTTGGTTTTGAACATCTTCTATGGGTCTTTTCGGGTAGAAGAGGAATACATTGCTGGGTATGTGATGAAAGTGCTAGGAAACTAGATGATATGGGGCGATCAGCTGTTGCGGAATATCTGCAATTAACTAAAGGTGGTGTCAATCAAGCCAAGAAAGTCAATCTACTGGGAGACAAGATCCATCATTCAGTAAAGTGAGCATATTATTTCCAAAAGCTTATTTAAAATCATAAACCATTAACCGAAATCTATATCATCAGCCTAATTTTAAAATAGTCTACGTTCACTTTTACCCAAAAATGATGATTTATTATTATCCCATATCAACCATTGCCCATCTGTAGAAATAATCAATAGGATAGAGTTGTCAGATATCCCAGTTTACAGCGATTTTAAGCCTCGAATTCCACTGTCCCAGTTTATCAAAACTACATTAAATGTAATAGTATAGTTCCTGAAACTTTTTTATTTTAATTCCTACAAACGCTTACTTGTATTAAATATAATAGACTTGCACCGTTATTATCTATATAAATATCATTTCTGGAGTTGCATCTACAAACTGAGACTATAAAGTTAAAAAGGAAGTCAAGTCTATGGGGAAACAATATCATCGTTTTGGAAGAAGTGCAACAAAATATAATCATATATAATATAGAAGATCAGAGGATTGCATTATTTAAAAAATTATGGCATTACACTTGAGCCGAAACAAATAAATATTTAGCTGGCATAATAGAAAAATCTACCTCAAGTAAACCATTAATATACCAGTAGAAAATATTTCAAGAAGAGAATATTTGAAATATTTTTTTATGCGACCAAGAAAAATGTACAAGTGTGCAAACTAATGTTTTGTAATACATTTGCAATTCCTTTAGCTCTACAAATAAAAAAAAGTAATAACACTGGTCAGAATCAGAGTTAGAGAGCTAAGTCTAACAGCAGTAAAGATGAACAAAATTAAGATTTCAAGTTTTTAAAGCTTTATCTCAGTTGGAATCACATTATTGTAGAAAATCATGTAATTAACTATACTTAGACTATAAATTAAGATCTAAAAAGAAATTATATAATATGTCAAATGACCAGTTACATCATTTCATCAACATGTTTGATGTTCATGAAACATAGCTCCATACATTTTACTATAGAACAATTTCGAAAAAGAATTACCAAAATCTCGCAGATTATGTTGAAGTATATGAGAAGGCCCGAATAAAAGCGTACTACATTAAATTCTTTGATTATACATTTTTAAAAAGCTTTGACAACGAGCAGTATACAATGTCTATTAGACCAGGAAGAGCAGCAGGAGATACGTCGATGTAAATGAAATACGAACATTATAATACAACCCGGTTTTTTTATTCTATATATATCTCAATTCGATTAAATAAATCAATTATATCCCCTTATATAATTCGATTCAAATGACTGAAACCATTTAAAAATTTGGCCGACTTAATATTAAATACTTCATAAACTTTAATTGAATAACCAGTTCCAAAACATATTTGATAGATTTTCAGATATATTTCATTGTTAGCTAATTGAAATGTTAATCGTGTACCTCAAGGTTCTATAATAGTGTTTCTCAAACTATGTGCATGGCACACTGGTGTCTCCGGCTGATACCAGAAGTGCCGCGAAGTTTTCTTAAAATAACTGTATTGTTAAAGTGTGCCGCAATAAAAAAATTTTTGAAAAACTTCTGTATGATAACCTATATTTTATTTGCAGGAGAGCACTGAAAATTGTGGACTTCTACTTTCTGGACCTTGTTATAAAGGAGCAAGATATGCTGGGTAACACAGAGAGGCTTTTAAAATTTTTGGCCATCATAGATGAAGACGTAAGAAAAAGCTTTGAAGAAGTTATGGTGAAGGGTAAAACTTCAGAAGAACGTTGGAACATATTCCTGAGTCACTTTGAGATGCTATTCCAAAAACAACAGTTGCCCAAAAACCAGAGGAACCTTAGAGAAGAAATTAAGCTACAGTACACTTATCCTCGTTTGGACATCAACGTCACCAAAGGTCTCAACCATTTACTAAAAGCCCCATTTTGCGTCCATCCCAAAACTGGAAAAATCTCAATCCCAATATCTGCGAAAGTTGTAGATAAGTTTGATCCGAGTAATATTCCTACAATTAACCTTTTGGTGGATGAGATTAATGCATACGATGCAAAAACTAAGGAGCAAGAGAAAGAAATGGAAGATAAAAGTTTGGAAGAAGGAGTAATGAATATAAAGAGAATTAAAGATAATAAGAAGACAAGTTTGTTGAAACCTGTGAATATCTTTGAAGAGTTTCTGAGAGGTATGGAGAAAGATATGAGAGCAAAACGCAAAGAATTATCTGGTAAGTTCCATAATTTGGTCAATCACCTTTCTTCTTGCATTACCTCTTCTTTCTTGTCTGCCTATCATCGGTAAGTCAACTGCATAAGCTAGTTTTTAGTGTATAAATACTCTTGCTTAGGTTTCAGAGTCATTGTTTCTTAAAGTCTGATCAGTTTTATCAAGATACTCAATAATTCCATGTTCTTTGATAACTCAGTTCGGTTGATGGCGTCCAAAATCTATGTTTAAATTCTGTATGTCACCGTTGTATTCATATGTTTTTTATTTTCAATATCTGATTTTTATGTGTTTATCTGGTATCTTCTCAGAACCTATTAAGCCATGATGTAGTTTCTCTTCCTCATACTGACCATTCTCTGGTTGCAAAATTACTCATTTTATGTACTTTGTTGACGTTTCTTTAGGACTCTCTCACTAAAACTATCTGATATGGAGAGCCAAAATTATAGCAATTTCCCACCCTAAAGTTGCAATGAGAATAGTGAAGTGAACTACACAAAGTAACAAAAACAACAGAGTACACTTTTGGCTGAAAATGTTTTGTGGATATCGTCCCTTCTGTTGTTTCCTGTCTGATGTGTCTACAACGATGACTTCATATTTCCTCAAAATCTTTTCCCGATTTAACTAATTAGTGTCATGTATTGTATATGTCTGTTTTATATTCGTTAGAAATTTTTGTTGTTTTTTCCACTCTTTTTTAAATATTGACACTAATGAAATCTTTTTGTTTTTAGCAGGGGAAATGGAGTTCTAGTTGTAAAGCATGTGCTTGTATTTATTATAATAATGTTGAATAAAAATTTTGTTGTTTTTGATAAATTTTTGAATTTTTTTTTTCATTAAATAAGAGCCCCTGCCATGTACTTTAGCATAAGATAAGTTTGCAGTGTTTGCATAAATTTCATCTCATGTGGGATTGAAGCCCTTCATAGTGTGCTGTAGTGGACTAACTGTCGATAGTTTTCAGGTACATGGTACCAAGAAGTACATTTCCTGCAAGACGAACTTTGAAAAATGACGATCCGAAATAATTGTATCAATTATTTTATGAGCATTGATAACTTTAAATTTACTAAGCTGAAAAGAAATGACGTTGCTTTTCTGCTTTCCTGATAGAAAATTCCAAAATTGATAACTTCCTAATACTCTGTAATAATCTATATCAGAAATTTGCTAAAACTAAAATTCAGGAAACAACTTCCATGTGTTTCTGTGATCCTGGTACTTACACAAATTTCTTTAAGGTCTCTAGTAGTTCTGGAAATATCGAAAAAAAACGGGAAACAATACCCACGTGTTCCTGTGATCCTGGTCTTTTCAATTGTGATAAAAGTTCTTAGCAAAATTGAAACTTGTACTAGGATCACAGAAATACCAGAAAGCTTCTTTCAAAATTTTCGAGTTAACAAATTTAGGACTTTAAATTAAAAAATTTGGGTTATTGAATCAGGAGCGCTCATAGCTCAGTGGCTAAGTAATAGGCTACTAAGCGTTGGGTCTCGGGTTCAATTCCCAGATGCCGTCGGCTTTTGGCCATTAGGGAAAAGTCTTTGTAGTGCTCGTCTTCTGGGAGGGACGTAACACTGTGAGTCCCATGTATTGTAGGTAAAATGAAAACCACGTGCATGTAAAAGAACTCAATTCCAGTTAGAACACTGGATGCAGCAAAATTTCCAGGTGAGGGAGCCTAATCCCTGGCGTAGGTAATAGGCCATAGCAGCGGACGTTAATTAAGTTCTAAAAAATAATAGATATTGCAAACTTAGTTGCCAGATGAAACTGTGTAATTTTCGTTGCAGCATACGAATGTATTAAGCTTGGAAAATTTCCACAATCGTGGTTCATACCCTTTTGCAGTCCCATTTGGATTCTACCTTTGTAGCTTCAGAACTTCATCAGAAAAGAAAGAGAACAAAAATTATAAGTCTGATAAGACTTACAACCAACTGTGATAAATATGTTAGACAATAGCCAAAAGTGTGGGACATACAGTCGTCGTCTCTGAAATATGCCATCCTCTTTGGATTTTATCTTTGCAACTACAGAACTTCCTCTGAAAAGAAAGGAAAACTATAATAAGGCTGGTAAGACTTAAAACCACCTGATAAACTTGGTGGGTAAACTCTTGAGGTCATCTCTGAAGTCTGCTACCCCCTTTGGATTCTATCTTTACAACTTCAAATCTTTTATTTGAAATAAAAAAAAAGAAATTATAATAAGTCTGATAAGACTAACAGCCAAGTGTGATAAACTTGTGACAATAGCTACAAGTCTGTCATCCTCCTTGCATTCTGCCATTGAACCTTCAAAACTGCATCTGAAGAAATAATGAACCTCGTAAAACTAAATACGGTAATGTTATTGCACAATATGTTCATTCGTGGATCATCCATCCAAATACTCACAGAGTGGGAACACTCTTAACCACCACAAGGGAAAGACAACTGATCATGTGAATTTTCATCTACTGATATTCGAAACATAGCGATGATTTAACAAGATTGGTGCACATGGCGCAAATCCACGCCTTTATATACCTTGCTATAAGCGAGCATGGGGTGAATCACATCGCAGTATTGTGCCAGCACTGGTGCAGGGTAGTTCATCACATTAAGAGCATGTGCTAAAACGTTCAAAATATTGTGTTTCATTTGCCGGTTGAGATTATTCGTACCAGATTTGTTTGCAATTGGTTATAATGAATAACAGCGCCACTATTTTCTAAACATTTAGGAACTGTTAGAAATTTGAAAGATTTAACAGATAGCGAGTTAAAGTTATTTTAATATACATCTAGTGAAAATGAGGACCAAGGCACAGTGAAATTGAAAATAACAGTAGGTATTTTAAAATAATACAAATATATGTATGTATATATGTTTGCAGAAAATTTACCTGTGTTCAATGATTTTTCCATTGAAAAAACCAAAAGATGATTCTAAAAGTTTGAAAATATTAAATTTTCAAAGACCACAAGTGCTTCTCCAACTGTCACCAAGAGAAGATCATCCTATTGATTATTTTCAGTTCATTTTTAGAAGAACGTTTAAGACGTATTGTAAATGAAACAACTGAACAAGTATTTTCAACTGGAGTTCCCAACATCGTCATCGAGGATAACCAGGTGGAAATGATTAATGGTTGACGAACTAAAAACATTACTTCGTCAGCTGTTTCATATAGGGATTCTGGAATACGGATTCCTTGTTTAAAATGAAATGTTTTTCCAAATGTATGGGAAGAGATTTCTTTTAATACTCCGGTGCCAGCATTTCGGGTCAGATGACCACGCTCAGGATAGACTCAACAAAAAAAGGCCCAAAATTGATTACTTCAAAAACAAAATGATTACTGTCTATCCGGCATTATTGAATCGATGACACGGTCGACTTATCTTCACAGAGTACGTAAAGAACGAAAGGTATAAGAACAGAATGAAACTGTATATTTTGACAAAACTGGACGAACTAGTACTAAGTCATATCAAAAATGTAATAATGCATCTATTAGAAAAGAGTCTAAATACTGGTCATTTGGAGGAGTGACAAAAAAACCCTATAGAAGAATGTGAAAAGGGAAATGTCATATATGTACAAAAAGTAAATTAAGAAAGAAAACAATATACGAGTACATTCAATGCAAAGAAAATTCTGGATTATGGTTAGGAGAGTACTTCAGAAGCACTGCTTCCAGATGTATCATCAGTATGAAGAATGATCTTTATTTTATCTTTTTATTTCCTACATTTCATTTTCAAAATGATTCCTATTTTTTATGTCTAAAAATGTTACTTATGTAGCAAATAAACAAATATTATCACCCCATACAAAAATTGGTGATGGCAAGAATCCACGTACATTAGCACCAATAGGGTTAATTCTAACTGAATTTGTGCCATGAATACTAAAAGGTTAGATTATATAGATGTCAATAATGGTGATATATTACTTATAGTTTCAAACCTCTCACCTTAGTACCACATAGCCGTCTCGTTGCTCAATAGGTAAGTACTAGGCTACTAAGCGTGGGGTCTCGGGTTCGAGTCCCAGAGGCGGTAGGTTTTTTGTGATTAGGGAAAAGTCTTAGTAGTACTTGATCTCCAGGGGGGACGTAAAAAGGTGGGACCCATGTATTGTAGGTATAAGGACGACTACGTGCACATAAAAGACCCCAATTCCAGTTGGAACACTGGATGCGGCAAAATTCCCAGGTGAGGGAGCCTAATCCCTAGCGCCGTTGATTGGCCATAGCAGCGGAAATAGGCCGACGTTAAATAAACCTTAGTACCACAATAATACAAAAAAATATACTGCGAACAGTGACTGTGTTAACACGAAATAAAACAATGTTGTTTTCAATAATATATGTTTATCATATTTCTTACAAATACCATCTCTTTGTGTCATCTGGCACTAACAATCACAATATATAAGCACTTCTTAGCACTCTCGGTAGTAAATACTACATTAACGTATTAATATAAAATATGATTATATATGGCCTTTGTTATACATTTTTAAATATACAAATGCAACGAATAAAAAATGTGCTATATGCTTAAACACATACACTGTGCAACGTAACTATGATACCTTATAAATAATTAAATATAAAAAATAAACTATATTGATATTATTAGATTGTTCTATACAAGTAATATAATATTTAAAATAAAAACCAAAGTATTTAAACTAATAAGAAAGTGAAATGGTACAAGTTCATTTATGAAACTTACATAGTATTTTTTTATAATGCACAAACAATATATTACTTGAAGAACAATCATATAAAATAATTAATAATTAAAAATGAGACATTACCAATCTTCGCGAAATAGATAAAAAAAAACATAACTAGTCAGATTTTTGACTGAGACCCTGTAAATATTCAATGAAATACTTCTATTTTCATTTTGATTGTTTCATGAAACAAGTTTTAAAGAATAAAACAAAACCAGACACTGGAAATCCAAATAGATGCGTCACTAAATCATAATTTGTTCCAGAAGTATTAGTATGACAGTTTTTTTTAAATTCTTATGACCAATTAAATATTATGATCTTGAAATTGGAAACTTATAATATATAATAAAAATAGCAAGAAAATTGACATAAAAGAAAACATCATGATGAATAGCGACCTTAGAACCTGAGGTTCTATCTGACATTCAGTTATTAATTGCAATTTATCTAAATGAGGTTCTATCTATCTGCATTCATTTACATGAAAAACTATATTTAAAGCAGCAGAAAAACTTAAATTTACAAATAATACCCTAAAAAGGTTTTATCTACAAACTTATTTTTTTTATGTATTCATAATTATACTGCATTAATCAACGTCCAACAAATTCTTATTACCTTATTACACTGATATCATTTATATCTGAAGAGGAAGAAACATTAAGAGTGAGATAGGGTTCTATCTAAAAACATTTCATTAAAAATTAGTAGGGAAATTAATATGCTGTAGGTTGTATATTTAATTTATAAAGGTAAATAAAAATATAAAAAATTCAATTAATTTGCCTTAATAAAGATAAGACTAAAATTGCTAGTAATTTGTCTGTTAGAACTCAGTGAGTCTAATGATGCTAAATATCACAACGTTTCAAATAAATGCCTAGTACAAAAAACTAAGAACGAGGGATATCAATAAAACTAAACAGCAAATAAAATTACTATTGAGAGAAACCAAAAACTTAAAGGTCAAAAGAGAAAAATGTACATTGAGGTAAACCTATTTTAGTTTTTAAAAATATTTCATTTCCATTATCAGATCTAAATGGAATACCACATAAGTTTCCAAAAATAGTAAAGATCTGGGATTTTATAAGAAAATTTAATGGAGTTAGACAGGGATGTATACTGCCCCGTATAATTTTCTTCATAATGATGAATATGGTCATATGACGCATTCCCCTAAGAATAAGACCAGAATAGCCTCCAGTCCATTTTACCAGTTTGAAGACCTGGAATTTGCAAGTCGTGTCTACCTTTTCAAACAACAGATGCAACAAAAAATAGACAAAATCACAGCAGCACTGACAAATATAGTCTACGGAGCCTCAATGAAAACACTAATACTTATACAGCACTAAATACTTGGGCTTAGTAGATTTATGGCAACGCTTTTAAACCTATTAAAATATGGTCCATCTCTTACTAATTTATTTTGCACATATTAAATAATTAAAAACGACTTTTTTAGAAAGCTACAAAAATATCAGGGAGCTATGTCATATATAGGTAACTAATCCAACTTCATGTTTAAAATTTTAAAGATATATACTACAAAATGTCGATTCTAGCTGTAACAAAACAAATGCATAGCCTATCTGTAAAGTATTATTTTAGATACAAAACTCGTTCTTGAATTACTTTTGTGGAATTTTTATGTTTTTTTAAGTTCTGACAGGTAGACAGAATTTCAGGTTAGTAAACACATCTACTACATAATAACATCACAACTTAAATTTACAGTTTATAATACACAAGAGGGAAACATCTATATTTGCCCACAAACAAGAAAGGTTTTTTGATATTATTTTTAGGACCATTATTTCTCAGGGAGTCTGGCATCTGGTATTTATCATTGGAAATTATACGATTATAGAACTGGTGCCAACATAAATTAATTAAAAGCGATGTCTACAGATTAAAATAAAATTAAACATCATAAACTTACACCATATTTTTTTTTAAATATTGGTACATAAAAATAGTATACTATTAAAAATTCTGAAAAAAAATACAGACCTAAATGCAAATATCTAGTGACACATGGAGATATTATATATATAATATGGTATTATATAAGTTGTATAGGAAAATATTCTTGAGATTTATAGATTTGGAGACAATAAACCAACTTTAAACATTGAATGATGGAAAACGTTGCGTTGGAGAACCGTAAAGATTAAATTGCACACACTCGATGTTTGTAGCACATGCCTTGCACATTGCACCTTTTAAAAGACAAAAACAGCAAGCTGTAGTTTCCTGCTTAGACTGTAATCCGGAATTCTAGACCACTTTAGAAGATGGGGGCACTATGATCCATAATCTTGAATAAAGATGTAGACATCCTAGAAAACAAGAAAAAATATACTATTAAAATTGATAAACCGCTTTTTTGGCAAAGGATAGGTCTTTTGTGTTGGGGTAGATTCCCCCTCGGCGGGATCAAGCCCATTATGGCGCGAACCACAAGTAAGGGAAGGTGGCAAGGTTATCCATTCAAGTACCGACATGATTATAATAATAATTATAATAATTTATTTCATCATCAAAAAATACATGATAAGTCAACATTCATACCATTCACAGCTGTCAAGTCTGCAGAAATTCCTCTAAGGAATAGTAGGTGATATGCAGCAATAACCTCCTGACCTCTGTAGTAAATTTCTTTTGAGACAAATCTTGTAGTCTAAAGTTGCTGGTAACTTGTTATAGAGCTTAGTTCGATAATAGTTCAGTTGTTGCTGGGATGCCTCAATTCGATGATATGGAATACAGAGATAATTTCTGCGTTTTGTGCTGTGTTCATGTTATACCCGTTGGCGACAAATTTATTCTTGTTCGAGTGTACATACTTCAGACACACCAACATATACAAGGATGGTAACGTGAGAATTTTCAAATTTTTAAAGATTTCCCTGCAACACTCTCCATGCTTTTAATTGCAAATTATTCTGAGCACTTTGCTCTGCACAATAAAAATCTGTTTTGCATTGCTGCAAGCTCGCAACAGTGCTGCCACACCATGAAAGAGTGCAAAATAGCTGCTATTGCACATTCATACGTAAATATAACTTTAATTCTCCTAACCACGAACAGAGACGAATTCAGCTTCTTTTTCAGTTGTGTTATATGATTGCTACATCTTAGTTGATTATGTATCCATATACCCCGGAATTTTGTTGATGTATTTTCTATATTTGTACCCATCTTAAAAAGAATTATTTCAGTTTTATTTTCGTTGAGTTTCAATTTGTTTGCCTTGAACCATGTTCCTGCCTATTCCATAACCCTTTGTGCGACCTGTTCCAGATCCTACAGTGTCCTTCCAGAGCAAAGAAAAATTGTGTGGTCAGCGTATAATACAGTTTTTGACGTATTTATATTATGTGTTGGCATTTATATATATTATTGGTCCAAGGATTGAGCTCTGAGGTACTCCATTGTTTAAGATTTTATACTGTGTCATTTCCTCTATCCAGTTTACTACTATTTTTTTGTTTTCAAGGTATGACAACAAAAAATCTGATAATGTTCCTCTCATTCCATAATATTTCAAATTTTGTATTAGTATTTTGTGTGATACTGTGTCAAAAGCTTTTTACATGTCACACATTGCTGCTCTTGTAATATTCTTTTCAAGTGATTGCGAAACATGTTCTACTAGATCAAGTATTGCTGCTGATGTAGATTTCGAATTACGATATCCATGTTGTTTTCCGTAAATAATTTGTGCTTTTCAAAGAACTTAACTATTCTTGATTTGGTTGCAACTTCTATTATTTTTGACAATACTGGTAGCACTGACACTGGTCTATAGTTATTCCATTCACTTGTATCCTCTCCTTTAAACATGGGTGTGATTTTTGCTCTTTTCAATTTTGTTGGAAAAACTCCCTCATAAAACATCTATTGATAATAGTGATTATTATACATATATATATATACATTATTGTTTATAAGCTAAGGTACTCTTGGCTCTTAGCCGGGTTCTTTTTAGTTACAATTAGAAACAATACAAGATTTTCAAAGAATATGTAAAAAAGTTAGGGGTGTTACATTTTCCAAAGAAAATGAAAAGTACAAATATAGTTTATAACACCAAAGAGCAGACCAAGGTACATAACCCAAATTATATGGTTTCTTGCAGACAATTTTAGAACTGTTGTTGAGGTGATTTTCCTGTGTTTTTCTCTTATACCTTGCCGCTTTGTGATGTTTAGTAAAGTCCTAAAGATGAGGACTGGGGCAACAAAATCGGTTGACTTATAAATAAAATTTAGACATATTTTTTGAATTTATCTGTATTTTACTAACATAAAAATATATCATACTTACTTATTAACCATAACTTTAAAAATGCATTCCGGTACAATAGTTAAAACAATACAGTTGTTCGACTCCTCGAAAAGTTTACTAATTTTCTTGTCGTTCATTCCCACGACGCACACCCCATTAACTTCAACTATTTGATGTTTAATAAGGAGTCCATTTCTTGCAGCTGAAGATCCTTCTACAATGCTTATAATCATACCATTTTTGAATTGGAATCCAACATGTCCAGTGCTGTCTTTGTGAAGTGTTATTGACCTTTCGAACGGCCTATCCCTGACAACTAGGGCAATGCCATTCACGGGACTCTTCTTGAAGATGTTATGCACTTCTTCCATAGTTTTGCCAGCCATATCTTGCCCATTGATTTGGAGAATTTGTTCACCAAACTTCATGCCAGCCAAAGCAGCTGGAGAATCTTGGATTACTAAGGAGACAAAGATACCATTGTCGATTGCTTTTACACGGAGGCCAACTTTGTTGTCCTTATCTTTGCATAGTGTCAACTAAAATACAAGTATTAATTAGTTTTAATAAAATTAAGATACTATATCGTTGGATTACTGCCAAAATAAGATAACTCAAATTTTAATTTTTTTTAACTAATCACACTATTACACTTAAAACCTTTAAAATTAAACTTTGCAAGAATCAGCAGAGGCTTTGCTAGATTAGCTGTACACTGTTCTGGTTCTAGTAGAATGTACTTTGAGCATAAGATTCTAAGAGTTATCTTATTTTGTCTATAAAACACAGATATAAAAGTATGAAGAAATACGTTCCAAAATGTTAAGTGGCTATACTTTTGTCAATAACGAACAAGAAGTACTAAAGAGTATGATATACGAATGATTATGCAAGAAGACCCTGTGAAAGTTGTTCGAATAAGCAATGGTAGATGGTATAGCAAGTGAAATGAGGAGAAAAAGTAGGTATTGAATAGTTGCAAAAGTTATTTTATGGTTTGTGGTTTTGCCTAATTATTGCTAAAATATGCTACTGTATAGAACTAAGAGTGACAAGTTTGACTGGATATATTCAGTGCAGGAGTGTTTTAATGGTTGACATCTGAATGTATTTATTAAGATGATACTTTGATCTGCTAAGCCTAGTACAATTTGGTGCAGTGATCTTGAGTTTGTAACAATGTTGTGAATTTACAGACTACATTTACGTTTAATACTTGTTTGTTATATTGTTGCTGGTCGATTAATTTTTTGTTTTATACATTTATATTGACACTTCAAACCATGTAATTATCATGCAATTTGACAATAAAATACCTATTTATCTATATCTATTATTGAGCTATGTGTTTTTCCAAGCATTTCAAGACTCGTTTTCAAGCAAGTGTTGGGAATTCATTGATGTTGAATGATGTTTTGAAGGACAGAGTTTTGAGATTGTGTAGTAAGTGTTTTGCATGTGCCACTTTGGGAATTTAGATATTATGAAAACTCACCTGTTTAACAGCATTTGTAACTTGAGTCTTTTGGAAAACTAAGGATTGTCCAGAGAGTGGAGCACAAATTTGATTATTGCCAGCCTAAAAAAAGAAACCAAAGAATGTTAAGAATGCACTATAAATAGTTTCGTTCAAATAAAATTCAACAAATCTTTTTGCTTATATTTTTCACAACTTCTCTTCCTTTAACTACCCAAACATTACAATATATATAGACTATTGTGAATAACAAACAGGACAATAAGAAAAATAAATGTGTTTGACTAAAGTAAAATTAAAGTTAATCATCTATCTTCTTCCGAGTTGTTTTCTAGTGAAAACTGAGAAATATTAATTGTTATTGGAATAGGTGATAAGGGTGTATACCAAAACCATGTGGCCAAGGATCTTTATAATTTCATACAATCTTCCTAAAAACATTATATATATTTAATTATCTTTCACTCCTTCTTGTGTCATCTAGTGTCACATATGGGTCCAATCTTGGTCCCTTGATATTATTTTTTTTTTCTTCCGAACGACTTGCCTCATTACTGAATGATATGGTACTTATGTTTGTTGACAATTTCAAAATCTGCAGTTTAGGCAAGTCCGTATGTGATCGCCCATTGAATTTTGTAAAAAAACTTTACAATATTAGCATTTGGGATTCTCCAGAACACTATTTGACTTAAACATCCCCTTCAATTCTTTGCTCTGCTATTGTATGTATGTATGTAAAAGTGGAAGAGGTCTTTGTGACCTCTTGCACTCAGGCCCTGTGGCACATTGTCTAAGAACTAACTAGTAGTAGGCCTGTGGCATGAATACATGGTGCCACACTACTGACTGAAATTCCTTGTGTTTCCTTTGTGGGTATATACCAGTTGCGAAGATGCTTCCTTCTAGTAGCTTTTACTGCACTTCCTAAACATCAGAAAGTCCGAAACCCCTTGATGTGCAGATGGTGGCAAAGAGGGACATATGCTCACTATTGTTGTAAGCTGCTGCAGACTGCATTTTAGCAGACTTCTAGTTCTCACTCGGGAGGGTCCATCAACCAGTAACTTTGACTGACTCTTCCCCGAACATGGTACCCAGTACAAGTAGTGTTCTGCCAGCAACCACTTATTGACAAAATCACGTACAGCACTTGACAAGTTCCGCCCCTATGTAATCCTCAGCCAAACCACATCTAGTCAAACCACCCGCACCTTCAGAATTCTCTGTCCAGGAACCCAGAGGAATTTAAGAAAACTAAGCTGTCCTAAGGATTCTTAAGCATTTCTATACTATACTAGGCCCTTAGTGCAGTAGATATATGCAGATGTTCCTTTTGTTCAACCTTCCTCGATAGCTCGTTAACTATTCCACATGGAAAAAAGCTTTAAATACAAATAAGTTATAGTTTGTAAAACTGGATAACCTAAAAATTGCAAAAACCTCTGCCTGAAAGACTGTTGCAAATCTTACCAAAGAGTGTGATAAAGTGGCCCTAGAGGCCTCACCATAAACACCAGCTTCAGCTTCGGGAAGGTAATTAACTCTGGAGTGGGCCCTAAACCATATATTGTTTGCAACACCTTGATATGCCTAAATGGGATTGCTGTTTTCTACTTCAGATGCTCCACCCTGTGAAAAACCTCTACCAATAGTTACCCTTATCTTATCTGACCGAAAGTCAACAGTGATGATGCACTATTAGGTGTTAGATGTTGGATATTACTTATCCAGGAAAATAATCCAACATCTTCACACAAATGAGGAGAGGTTAATGGATCAAAATGATTTGATCTAATCTTATGTAAGTTCTATGTTTTAAAATGAACACCATCAAACTTCCCTCTATGCTCTGGTATATAGCCTTGAGTTATATAAAACCTTAATATTTTACAGAGAGTAACCTACTAAAGCTTTGGTACCCTCTTGCTTATGCTTACAACAAATGATGCAATTGTTCACCTAATTTTATTGTGCGTAACGACAGCCCACATGTTCATGGGCTGAGACCTCGGTTCAATAACACCGTTGTTATCATTTGAACCCGGAAATGGACCAAGAGTAAGTGCCTTAATGTTTCAGCACCTTATTCCTTGAATCCTGCATTAAGAAGCTGTATCTCTCTGATATTAAGTACCTCCGTCATTTGTAGTACCAGACAACATTGATGATTCATCCCTGCATAGGTCATTAATCATATCTAAGCTAAAGTACGCTTCTTTGGCATAACATTCCACAAAAATCTGAACCTGAGTCCAGCATTCTAAACTGTTTAAGGAGTGTTCCTTCCTCATTCATTCACAACACTGCTCCTCAAGTGTCTCTTCTTTTACAACCTTTCTTTTGCCTTCAGTCTATAGTCAGTTATATTTTTATCTTTCTGAGATCATCCTCAACATCATACTATACGTCTACAACTTCCAAACCATTCTGTATTGCTGCAGCATTAATATATGTGCAGGCCACTCCATTTGATTAAAATACAGTAAAGATATTTTAACAATTTACCCTCACCAGGAGGATGTGATCTTCCTATGTGACATTCTTAGTTGAGTTCTTCAAAGAAATCCACCGTTCTCTCCTGAATATGAGTATCTCCTCCAGATAAGCTATCTGTTTTGTCCTTTATCATAATCTGGCATCGTTCCATACACATTTCCTGGAGGAACTTTCGAACTTCCTTTCATCCATATTTGTTTTTAATCACTGCTATTGATTTTCATACTGTCTCTTTCTTGCTCTAAAATGTTATGTGCTTTATACAGTCCTCTTCTTCAACATTATATGTCTTGTCTCCTTTTCACCAAATAAGTAAGATATAGAACATGTTAAAATACAATCTTAAGACTAATTTTCTAAATAACCAAATACGAACTAAATACAGTGTAGGTATAGACTGACAATTAAGAACAATAAAACAAAAAGTCATATATTATCACCCAATAAGCAAAAACTTCAGGTACACATCAAGGCATGGATAAAAGAGCGTCCAAAATATTCACCCAGACCATATATTTCACCTTCCTTCAGTTTAGTAATGCTTTGCCTAAACTACCTGAGTTGATATCATTTGGCAGATGATTATATATTTTAGGTCTAAAGCTCATACTGTATTTACATCATAGTTAAATATGTGAATGGAGACATCAAATAATTCTCATCCAACCTTGTGTATTGGACAATAAACACTGTGTTCCTATAGATGAATAATGCACATTTTAAGAAGAATATTTCAGTGAGTGCAGGTATCCTGTTTTCAATGAATATCTATCTGTATGAGTCCCTCCATATCAAGCAGAATATGCTTCTCAGGCACCGGTTTTGAAGTTTTAAAACCCAATCACTCTCCAATGAATTTCCTCAAAAAATGACTCTGTTAGACAAAGGGAGTGTAAGTAAACATATTATTCATCAAAAGCTGCACTAGCACTTATTCCAAGAGAATGAGTTTTAATTCCAGATACTTTAAGTGCGCCTTCCATTGGAGATCTTCATTCAAAAGAACACTGAGAAGGCTCACTAAGTCTACAGAGGCAAGAAAACTGACCCCAAATTGCACATTAAACATGTCACCATCAGAACTGGGAAGATAATATTAGTTTTCCCTATGTTCAGAAAAGATCGTTCTTTCTAAACAAGTTAAACAGCAAAGCATAGTTGTTGCCAATGTTCACAACCAGCTCACAATTTACAGTGGTATTAGCTGTAAAAGTCATATCATCAGCATATAATAATTGTAAAACAGCTTAATGATACGTCGTTCAAACATATACCAAATAGGTAGAATATCAAACTTGCCTCACTATCCCACTGCGTTGATAAAAATAGACTGGCATTATTGTTGTTGCCCAAATTATATCCCTTACATGGTTCTGTATAGAAAGTCCTACAAAATCTTTGTAAAATTTAATCTCCAGTTGTTTCGAAATACTTTTCGTTGACCCTCAATAATGGTAATGGTAAACGTTTCCCTAAGAAACTTTCAAAACAAGAATAGGTGCTCTGGTAGAGTTTTCTTAAACACCGATTGAATGTTGATGTTGATTAAAGAAATTGGTCTCTTTGTTGTACAGCTGACGTTGCTCGCCCAGTATCTAGTTATTCAAATTTTAATGTAATATAACACTTTGTCTATAATGGAAGTTTTGTTTATTAAATGTTTTACATAAACATGGCACCCACAAAAAAAACTAAATCTAATGCAGAAGCCCACACTATAAAAGTAAGAAATTCACAACATCACCCGATCTCTTTTAAGACCTGGCAGTCGTACAAACAAGGATCCGCCATGCAATCATCTAAAATTTGACCACTGCATTCTAAGCATCAATCCAGTGTAAAAGTTCACATCACTCGCAATCCAAAATGCGTTCACTCTTGTTTAAGTCGACAACAGAACATGTTCGGACATTTAATCGACATGTCCTTTAAAATATGTCCACAGAAATTTAGATCTCAGAACATGAGGGTAACATATTTCAGTTGACATAACAGTATATAAAATGCTTGTTAAGAACTATGCTGAGTTAAAAGAAAATAAATAATTTGATTAAAGACTTACCGAAGGAACAGGTGGTGTATAAGCAGTTAATTCAGCAATCTCATTAGCTGTCAGTTCTACTCCCATGAAACTCGTAAGAGCTGGATACAGGGAAACTCCCATTTCAGGTTTCGGATACAAATCATGTTGCACTGTTCCACCATACGTTCCATACACTGAGGGAGCATTGGGTGCTGTAGCTGTCAAAGCTTCAGACTGTGCTTTGATGATATTATGGCATTCTCTGTCTTCTACAGAAGCAAACAATTCCAAGCTTGGGTACAAACCAGACATGATGGATATCCTCGAGGAAAACACTTATTTACCGAAACTCGTATCAAATTTCTTAAGCACAGCAACTTTTAGACACCTATTGGCACTTACAATTAATGCCTGTTAATTTTAGGTGCGTTTTAATGGCACTTAATCACAAGATAGGAGAGATTTCACCACTTTTTTACGAGTGTTGTTCGTTGTTTTGACGTTTTTAATCTAGCGAAAGAATCAAGCCTCTATATGAGTCAGATGAGTGATAAACCCAACACGCAAATGCTAATATAGATGCCTTTCCTTGTTTCTCCAATCGTAATTATATGTAACTTCCTCTTCTAAATGGGAAATTTTTGTACAAGTGTCAATTTGGAATTTAACCTCTCTTGATCAAAACCGCAGTGACTGCGCATTGATAGACTGACGCATCAAAATAAAAATAAATAGAAACAAAAAATGTTTGATTTCTAACAAAACATCTAGTGCTGTTATACATTTGTAAGATTTTATTTATTTGTAAATTTACTAAAGAATAATCCATTTTACATATCATGACCCGATTTTTTTTTAATTCTGAAAAAATAATCTGTTTTACCCGAATTTTTTTATTTTATTGAAATTATTGCTCAAATTAAAAACAATTTTCAATTCAATGTCATACCGTTCGAAAAAAAGTCAACTGTTAAGTAGCTGCTAATAAATGTATTTACTGCAAAAAATACACTTTCACTATAACTACAAAAATGTTTAATGCCCATTTGAAATCAACTTCCCCAAATTAGCTTACAGAATACTTTTTGTCAATTTTACTGATAAAAAAAAAATATTTTTTGTTAATTTGGGGACGCAAATTTCAAATATATGTAAATTCAAAATTTCGATAGCTTTTAAACAAAGTTGTTTCTGCAAGAGAAAATTAATAACTTATTAACATAATGCGATTTTTTCAAGTCGTTCTGTTTAGGAATTAAACAGGCATTAAATAAAGAAAATTATTTTATTTGTCTTCCAGAAGCCTTCAGAATCAAAACTTTCTTTTGTTAACTTGTCCTCTTGAACTATTAAAATTCTAGATGCACACTTGAAATTGTAAAGACAGCTCATTTGCTTGTATAAAGGAATATACATTTCCAACCGTAAATGATATGAGCATGCCTAGGTTGGAACTAGATAGGCTTAAATAATTTCTTTAAAAAAAATAAACAACAAATTTTGACGGAAGTAATGCTTGCACTTTTTTAATAAATATATATTATAATAGGTAATAAAATATAAACATCTCTATATTACAAGAAATAAATAATAAAAATTGCTACATTTACATGATAAAATTATTCATTATCTAATTTTTTTCACCTTCTTTTAATATATTCAGAACATAGTGCATTCTCCTAATATCTTCGGAATCCACCTTCTCCTCAGAGACCTGTAAAACCTTCAAAACTTCTTTTAGCTTTGAATCCAGACCAGCACACTTAAGAACCAATTTAGCTTTCTGGCTATTTGCCGCCAAAGCCCACATTATCGTAACTACAATGTTCTTCTCTTCAAGACTTCCAGTAGATATTTTCGTTCTAAGAATGTTCAAAAATTCATCTAAAAAAAATAATTAAATATTATAAAAATATAAAATCCTATGTTCACTAAAAATAAACAGGAAATTGAATACATAAGAAAGAGATCAAGTTGACGGAATGACTATAAGTTCAATCTAAAATTTGGGTTAGTTTTATTTGGCCAAAAAAAAATTACAGGTACCTGATATTAAAAGCCTCGATTTGTTCGGCTGGTAAAAGGCGATGTTCCTAAGTATTATCATAGCCACTAATCTATTAACACTTTTGGTGCTTAATGTTAAGGACATAATTAAATCAAAAACATCCACTATTTTTGTTGCACAAGTCTGACCTTCCGGGAAGCTTGTGAAAGTCTCCAAGAAGTTTAACCACAACAACTCTACACTTTCCCAAGGTTTCTGTCTCTTCGTGATTGCAGGATGCAGTCGAGAAAGGTGAATAAACAAAGAACTCTGAAAATAAAAATAATTTATATATTGCCCAGCAAAATTATCGCACTTTCTGCCCATTATATATACGCAATTTTTCTCTTTTTAGTGGTAATCTTCCTTTATAAAGTTTGTACAAACACATTTACTTTATTGAATATAGCTTTTTTTTGTAATAAAATATATCAATCGGTTCATATAAAGTACACAGATTTATTTTTGGCAATTTGCTTTCTTTTATTGATACTTACCTTAGACAAAAGTATTCGGCATTCAATAGAGATGCAAACATTATGAAGTAGGTGAAAACACAACTGCAATGTTGTAAGGTTATGGGTTCGACTAACCTGCTCCATTTCTTTAGAGATAAGACCCAAAATAGCATGTAATAGAGACAGATTACTAGGCACTTTCCGAGGTCCCGATCCTGCGACTGAACTTGTTAATGGTAAAGATTGACAAGCTAAAATATAAGATTAACAATAATATTTCCTTATCCAAAATATTTTTTAACATATCCAAAAGATTTCTAAATTAAATCTAAAATTACCTGAACTGCAGTTTGTCGTGAATGTACACAACATTTTCAAAACATCTACAAGTAAAGGTTTTTGTACATTAAACCAAGACCATAATTTGTGGCAGATATCCGCCAAACCAAAGACAACAGCTGCTTTCTTTACATCTATATCTCCTAATAAAAAATTGGTCAGTAACCCAACAATTGATGCAAGTTCTTTTAGCACTGGACATACACGTTTTTTATCGGCAACCCTTCGTAAACAATCCACAGATTCTAAGCTCAATTTTATATGTATTTCACGTAGTTGTTTCATAACTATCTCTAGTAGTCTATTTTCTAAGGCGTACCTCTTAGCCTCATGTGATACACACAAAACGCTAGTCAACGTACTCACTACCATTGCTTTCTTTTTATTCATTTGTTTCTGAGAACTTGTTTTAAGATTTGATATGTCAAATAAATGCAATAAGATCTTGCAAATTTCTGCACCGGCCATAAGATTCTCATTGTCTGAATAACTGTCATCTTGTTTACTTTTTAAAATGTACTTATTTCCAGCTTTATTCTTCATGTTATAATTACTTATGTTTCCAAAGTACACATTTTCCAAAACGTTCATCTTATATCGATGTTTCCGGTCCCGTAATATTTCTTCAGATTTTTCCGCCCTTGGATCTATATTCTCTAAATTTTCATCCATTTTTTCTGCTACTATTGGAGTCCTTGGAGTTTTTATGAAGTCCAAAATGCTTTGCATCGACTTATTTGATGTGTTTTCTTCCAAAACATTTTGAGAAGTTTCTACTTTTAGCAATGATGAAAGTGATGACAATGCTGATTGTTGAAGCTCTAAAACAAAAATTGAGTTTGGCAAAATTAAATTTAAAAATTTTAATAAAATGTACTCAATAACATTAACATTTTAAATGTTACAGCCCACAAGGACATCTTCTGCAATACAAAAGTTCTCCAATATTTAAACTCAAGCATATCCATAGATTTCTAACTATAACTGATTTTGCACAATTTGATTTGTGGCAAGTGGAAGATTAAAGTCAATGCTATAAAAGATAGGAATTACCTGACGAGGAATTGCAACTTATAGATTCACATAAAGCTTGCAAGAAAGGTTGATATCCACACTCTTTAAGAATTGATGATATTACATTTAAAGCTTCGGCAGTTTTAAAAATTAAAGTTGACGGTTTTTCAGATTGTTCATTACTATTACTGCTTTCTATAAGTGTTCCAACCAAACCAAAAATTTCAACCCATAATCTGTTCCTAAGGTACACTAGCTGCGGAAACATGGTATCTATAATTAAAGAAAAAAAGTATATAATATCCATTGCTCTATTCTACTCCTCTCAACACACTATTGAACACGGTTTTTATATAGTTTATCGAATCAAAATGGTGAACAATGTTACTTACGATAAATAGAAGGATCCAAAGAAGACAACAACAAATTCAAGCAATCTCTTGTATGTAGGACTGTTCCTAAACAAATGGAATTCTTGTGAATGGCCCTCGATAGAAGCAAACATATCGCGGTGTTCATTTCTAATAAGTCGCAGTATAGGGCTAAGTCTCTTGTAGATTTTATATCAACAGCTGGACTGCATAATGTTCTATAAAATAAAAATATAAGTAATACAGTGCTATAGACAGATACATATATATTTTAAATTGATTTTGCTAAAGCCTTTGGTTAGATTCATCACAATATCACTTAGTATTCAGGTTTTTATGAAAAATTAATGGACCCTCTTTCTCAAAACTATATCAATGCTTGTCATTCGTAACATGCATTTATTTCAATGACTGGAGTACCACAAGAATCAATTCTTGACTATAAATAAAAATATTTCTATATAAAACTATTTGGTTTCCACACGGCTTTAAATAAATGTTTTCAGATGACTTACAAACCTTTACTAACATAAAAAACTGTGTTTCCTTACTAAATGGTCTAAATCAGTAATCTTGGTTGCTAGTGTGACTTTAATGGTTTTCGTTTGAACATCATTAATATAGTGCTATTTTAATAAACCGTTTAAAAAACTTACCTAAAGAACAACTTGATGAGTCCATGTTCTTGCAAACAACATACGACATAATCGGAGGCTAAGGGCATCAAATTATTCAGTAATATAGTAACAGCTTTTATCAAACCTGGAGTGCTAATGATTAAGAGGGGTTCGGAAGATTTACTTTCACTGGAACTTAAAGATCTTACGGATACATCTTGAATGTTCCTCATATAAGTATAGGTGTATTCATCCTTATTCTTGCTGAAATATGTCGACGAACCATTTTCACCTAAAATCAAAGAGAAAGAAAATTAAAAATGAATGCTTCCTAAATTATCCATTAAAGATGGCGCTGAATTACTGTTCCAATACACTGATCCTATCCATGAAATTAATTAAATATTAAACAAATAATATATCTATATTTACAAGTCCTTGTTACTCCGTGTCGTGTCCCCATTCCCTTCTATCCCCACAAATCTCTCTAGCTTCTAACAAATTCTAAATAAAAGAACTGAACAACTTACCTTTTTCTGGAAGGTTTTCTAAATCGCAATAAAATGTAGTTTTGATGTAAAAAAAGTCCTTGTTACTCCGTGTCGTGTCCCCATTCCCTTCTATCCCCACAAATCTCTCTAGCTTCTAACAAATTCTAAATAAAATAACTGAAAAACTTACCTTTTTCTGGAAGGTTTTCTAAATCGCAATAAAATGTAGTTTTGATGTAAAAACTAGATAATATTTTTTCTAGTTCCTTGTAAAAATTACATTCTTCCAATAATAACAGTACAGTATCTGTTGAGTTGTGGTCCTGAAGATGAGAAATTACATATTTTCAATAATTAATTATTGCCAGGTTTTCTTAAAGCAAAAGTTACTGAACACCAAAATGAATACTTCATATTCCACCTTTTGAGGAATACAACCTCTTGTCAGTACAACTATATCCTCTATTTGGCTTCGTTCTTATGAACTACGAATGTTATATAATGTTTACCTCTTGTATTTGGCTTACGTAATACTCTTAGTACACAAGTCAAATAGCACATTGTATGAAGTGAAATGCAGCTTATACAACATTCATTCCGGTGTTTACTTACTTTTACAATATAATTAACTAAATGGTAAAAAATAATTTAAAAAAATAAATACACCAACCTTTTCTGCAAAATTAAGTAGAAGATTTAAGCTGCCATCTTTCAATGGTATAGTATGACTCATAAGGTTTCCCAGTAACATGGCAACGTTTTCTCGTACAATCGCGGCTTCTTCATGATCCAAAAGAATGTTGATGGCTATTTCTAGAAGGTTCATGTTGTTTTCATGAAATTCTAAAAATAGAAATCAAAAAGGAAGAAAACAAATTAACCAAATTGTAAACTATAATCAAATATCAAGGATTTTAGAATCTGTATTTGTATATATACAAAAAAAGTGCATATCTGAATAGGCAACTACTTTGAAAGGTTTTATGAGAGTATTATGTATGTAAAGCTATTAAAGTCATATATGCGTAAAGAAATACATATGCCTCGAAATGTATGTGCTAATTTACTGTTTTGGAAGAATAACACATATGTAGAGTTTAATAAAAGCAATTAAAGCCCAGATATGTGCAATGATAATTGTGAACAAATAGTTTCAAATAAATATATCAGTTCATACAACAAAGGCTATTTTTATTAAAAACGTACAAGTACTCCATAAGTGATTTTAAAATTTTTTAATGTATTGGGTTCGAGGAAAAATTCTATTCTATTTTAAATAAACAGGTGATTTTGTTTGTAAATAAAAAACATGTGTTGCTAATGAGTCATGGGAATTTTTTGTTTACCTGTTCAATATAAAAGTTTTTTTTTTATACCATTCATCAATTACTTATAATATTTAGAGTGAAGAAGTCTGTGAATAAAGTGCATTTACTACTTGCAAAAGATAGTTTACAAAATTTTTTTCCGGAGATCTGGGCCTAAAAGAAGGTACTCGATCTGGACAACCATCCAAGATTGATAATGATGTTTTGCGGTTCATGTTGGAGCATAATCCACATCTAGTTGATACATTATAAGAGTTCTGCATCCATCATACAACTGCTGGAGACCACAGACCATCTCTTGGGTTTGTCTTAAAGCAACACGGCTCATTAGGCTCACCACAGCTCATTAGACACAATGTGGAGTCGTTTTTGGACCAGTTGATTACTGGAGATGAAAAGTGGGTTATTTATGAGAATATCAAGTCTTGCAAAACCAGAAATTCATCAAAGAAAAGTACTGCTCTGTTTGTGGTGTGATAGAAAGAGTCCAGTATATTACGAGTTGCTGAAACAAGGACAAACTGTCCATGTGAATGTGAACTGCAACCAGCTCGATAAATTGCATGCAGCTATCAAAGAAAAAAGGCCAGTATTAGCATCCAGAAAAGAAATCGTGTCCCACCATGATAATGCTAAACTATATACCACAATGGTGCGTTGGGATGGGAAGTTCTTATTCACCCACCATATTCACCTGACATTCCACCATCAGATTACTACCTATTCAGATCTCTGCAAAATTATTTAATGGGAAAAAAATGTGATTCTTACGAAAGTGTTTCTATAGCAGTTGCTGACTGACGAGAACTTTTACAGAAGAAGAACTGACAGGTTACCTGAAAGAGTTGTTACAAATAATGGAAATTATATCATTGAATAATATATATATATATATATATATATATATATATATATATATATATATATATATTTTTTTTATATTATTTTTTTATATAAATAATAACAGAAAATTACCTCCAACCCAACATATTGATGGTGCAGTGATATTAAGTGTGAAGCTTGATATAAAATAGGTTTTAAAACAGAATTGTAAACAGGAAAGCAAAACTAGATTAATAGTGAAATATATTTTTCTTATAACAGTAATCTTACCATTTATCAGATGTGACGAAGCCCTAGATGACAAACATAGACCTGCAAATAATTGTAGAACAGCTGCTCTTAATACTACATCTCGGCTCATCCAAAGAGCACATAGGCTCGATATGCTTCGTTGGCCACCCAAATCTTCTTCTAAAAAACAGGCATCCCATCCCTAGAAAATTTCATATGCAATCTTAAAATGATTTTTATTTAAAGTAAGAGTAAGAATTTTAGCATGCTAATTCAAAATAAACTAGGGGCTTGAAACCCCCTTTCCCTCTACTTCCAGTTTGCATCTTACAGGCTCTCCAGATATTGTCATAGATTTTGTTTTTACTGTTGAAACCGTCATATTATAGTTTTTTGCCACTACAACGAATCGATGTAGCATGTATTGTAGTTAATCCTCCATATCTGCGATTAGTACCGCATCGTCAGCAAAGCAAAGCATCTGGTAGCCTGGTAGAGGTTTCACTTTCTGTATAATATTATCCATAACCAAGTTGAAAAGCATAGGAGTCAATAATTCATCTGATCTAATTCCTATCATAGTTTCTATATCTTCAGTTGGCTCGTTTTCTAGTAGGTTTATTGACACCTCTTTATCTTGTAGTATTTTTGGTACATCCCATTGTTGCACCCGATCAAAAATTAAAATCAATTAATCTTTTTATGACTAGCACTTCTGAGAGCTACATGTCAGTCTATACTTAGCAGTTTTTAGAGGAACTTTAGAGTGTACATGTCTTGATAATGTCCCTTACAACAGTGGACAAAACGCCGGCAAAAAGAAAAATCATGTGGTGCTGGCAGTCTACATACAGGTGATATAGTTATTGGAATTTTAAATGCCTCTGGGAATTCTCCCAAAGTTTAAACATTTTGCACAGATATTCAGCTACGTAAACATTTACTGATTTTGAAATTGAAATATGTATGCTATTTTTATTTTTAAGCTTTTTATCATATTCTGTAAATCCAGCGTCAGTAGGGACTATCAACGTAGGCAGACTATTGCTAACTATAATATCATTTACTCAATCTCTCAGCTACGAGTGTTAAATATATTTACCTTAACATCGGCATTCTGCATCTCGGCTAATAAATGATTTAGAATCAAAATAGCATGACGAGTGATACTAAGACCCATCATCGTGATTGGGGCGGCAGCTCCTTTACTACAATGGAATGCTCCCACTAACTCACACAGACCTGATATCAACTGCATTATTAGATCTTTGGGTGGAGCCCCTGCTTTACTGTTACTCCAATTCAGGGTTGCTGTTAAATGCACCAAGCAAGATAATAAACAGTCGAGGTATGCTACAAATAGAGAGAAAAACTCCACTTAATTATTATATCATGAAGTGGTTAACATTTCACGGAATGCCACGCGTTTGTCAGTGCACTAACAGAGAGGTGACATTCTGCGAAATGTACGTCTGTATCATTAGTCTTGCATTGAAACAACTATTGCAATGTATTCTACAATTTAATACAACAGACCCAATTATATTAACATAAGTAGAATACATAATTGTTCCAGAAAATTAAACAAGTGATTTAATTTTAACGGCATGTGATTTAATTTTAACAGCATTTAAACACAGGGTGCGTACAGATTATATATGTATATAATAATAGCTTACCTAAATTATAGAAATGTTGAGCATCACTAAATTTTAAGTTTTCTGCTATAATCTCAATGACATGTGTCCAAGACTTGCTACTTTCATTCATAGTTGTACAAGGTGTGATATGAAAGTCCAAGAAATTTTGTTCAGCGCAAGTGCAGTCTGTGATCAGATTCAAAATTTCTCTGTTTAACATTTTTCCCTGACTATCAGAATTAAGTTCCATTTGCAATAAAGTATATATACTATGCGAGGAGTCTTTTAAAAAACCTGTTACCCAATTCAGATTATCACAGCTTTTATATAAAGGCACTAGAACTTGTAAAAATTTTATTATCGACATTAACAATACTGTGTCTTCATCTGCTGATGGAATACTACTCAAAAATCGATGTACCGTACTCTCCCATGGAAAACCAATCACATCCAATTCATTCGATATGTCATCTTCAGCCAAAATATATAAATTAACATAAGAATTCAAGTTCTGAATTGCTTCTATTACACTATCATGTGACGTAGCATTCTGCACAATATACAATTCTTCTTTAATACAATACTCTAAATTCGAATTTTTCAATGCCAACAAGTCGTTGTTTAACAGCATTAATAGCTTGTCAAATCTAACGGAATCTCTTTCATTATAATCAATTTTTTCCCATTTTAATATTTTTCTGAAGCCTCCAAACCACTCCGAGTTCCAATGGATTTGGATGGAGCTCAGACACCACTTATCTGTGATTAAAGATGCTCTCAAACTTGGCTGTCTGTGCTTACTAGTTAACCAATGGACATTACAGGTAAATGGACAACATAATTTGTCCATAACAAGTTTTGGAATAGACAAATCTGCCTTAGACGGACTTCCAAGCAAAACATTTCCAAACAATAACAAGAATAATAAAGCACTTCCATCTTGTTTGACTCTTTCTTCTGAACAGAATAGAAACATACCTGAAAGTTAATATCATTGGTAATAATACAAATTCTTTCAATACGGAAACAAATTTTTGATTTCCAAGAAACATATCGTCGAGTTACAGCAACAACACAACAAAATGTTTGTCAATATTGGACTAAATACAATACTGCGATTCTGCAAGAACACACATTTCTTAATAGAACGAAAAATACATTATTTAAACGAATGAGAACCTTACACTGAAATAGGTGAAACACAAAGTGATGATCATTATCATCAGTGAACTCCACCTATAATGGAAACTCATCCATAATTAAAGAATTCCACGAGTCCCGGGATAGATACATGAAAAATCCATCTTGACCTTGTGGGTATATAAAGGAGAAGGAGGGATTCCTCTGAAAACGTTAGCAGAAAATTATTGTCTTCTAATCAACCGACCTTCAAATCCTAAAAAAAATTGTACCTTCATAAACTCACATGGTCAATAACCACATATTCTCTCTCTCTATAAATATATATATTGAGAAGATGACTTTCGAGATGCTTCTTTGTTCTAAGAAGAACAAGCTTTTTGATAAGCTTTTGGCCGATATCCTTCGGCCACCATCAGATCTAAGTCAGAGACTCCTGAATTAATATCAATTATAATTCAAATAAGTAGGTACTATTAAATATATATGTATATATA
>JAWQRN010000437.1:0-29602 GCA_033557685.1 Sperchopsis tessellata
CATTTTGGTCATACCTTTTCTTATCAAGACTTTAATTGTACTACTTTATAAATTTCAGAAACCAAAAAGCGCTTCGCATGCGTTGAATGTTTATATACAAAATGCACCCAATTTCCAAAGAGAGATTCTTCTTTAACATAAATTTCCATGCACTTAATTATTTAATAACACATCAGTTTTAGTTCGCCTATCACAAAAAGTATGGTAGGAGAAGTTTGTTCCATCAAAAGACTGGATTTGTTTCCGATTTGATAAACTTATCATTTTGTAGCCAAAATTTAACTTCTTTGGTCGAGCATTGGCTTGTTAACATCAGGATGAAAGTTGCGTCCTAACCGTATATTTCGTTAATATTCTTACAAATTGTAAAATTTTATGAAATAGAAAATCCTTGCCTTGTAGGTGTAACTTCTTATTTAAAAACAACTAAATATATATTAGAATTGATATAATTTCATACTGTAACTATAATTATATTTAATATATAGTTAACATTTATAAAAGCCAATTATAAATTACTCTAAAAGTACATAGTATCACCTATTTTTTTATTATTATTACTCAAAAATTATTGAAAGAATCTAAAAGCCAAAAACATCTTCATAGATTATTTTCGAATAATATTTCATAAAAATATTGAAATATACCTACCATATATTTCTTCATTTTTGGAATAAAATCTACCTATTTACAAAAATCAAAAGGCTAATTCACAAGTAGTTTAAAAATATATAGTTGCAATTTAATTATTTAAATGAAAACTATTTATCTCTCACTCTCTATCTGTTTCGTTCTTTAACACAAGTTCAACAGCAGAGCTTGTCAAAGAAAGCCTTATGATGCGCAGCCATGAAAGCTTAGAGAAACAAAATTTTTAATAAAAACTTCATAAATAATTACAGTACAGAAACGGATAGGTTTGGTTTAATACGAAATATATTCATAAGTACAATTAGAGATGGCATTGAAGTATGCATATAGGCTACATACTAATTTGAAATTCCACATACCTTCAAATTATAGATTAGTACCAAAATTGTTATAAATTTTGGACAGTTATTTATTTTATAGAAAGCTACGTATTAATAAAATATTTTGCAAAAATTCGTATTAAAGAAATAGAAATATAACAATATTTTGTTTTAACAAAATTTATAGCAAATTAAGGATAAAATTTCTCCATCCAAAAATGTCTTGGATTCCTCCATACTTTCAAATATACTACATGAGAAGCTAAGGCTATAAGTTGTAAAGCCAATATTTATAAAATACATCTAGGTTCATAAGCTCATTTTTATTAAATTAACTTTATTAATTATATTACATTAATTTACAATTTTATGTAATATGTATCTAATAATAATAATTTTAAAAAGACTGGCATGAATTCTTCCAAATGTAAACGTAAAACTAAAAATCAAACCTTTGTTTTGCCATGCAGTTTAGTACCAAAGCATCATTCTTAACTATGTACATATATACAAAATGATACTGTTATAATTTTAGAGCATCCACTAAAAAATAAAACTTTCTTATTGTTTGAAAACATCGTATATTTAAATAATACCTTTCTTTCAATTTGAGTATATATAATCACCATTAGTAAATGAGTTCAACGCTCTATATTAACCCAAACGGTATTCCACAGAAGTTAAAATTTAAAGCAGATGCATTAAGTTACACCTTTACATATTCGTATGAAATAATGTATGCATTTTTTTACTCGAACAATTTTAACATTTCTTCCATTTCTTTTTTGTTTTCCAGGCGAACCAAGTAAATAACTCTAGTAATCCATCAACTCCGCCTATCACAAATGAGACCTTATCAAACTCAGTGGCTGCAATGAACGCCATGAGAGCCTCTATGGACAGCATTCGCAACATGGATGCCATGAGATCGTCCGTCATGGACATGTCTTCGCCACAGCCTTCGCAACAACAAGATGCTCTCAGGATGCACCAGCAAGCCGAAGCTCTCCTTCGATCTCAAGCTGAAGCTGCCCTCAGATTAGCCATGAGCCAGGTAAATAAAAATTGACTATAAACATAAAAAAACTTAAACAAAAAAAACTTTAAATCAAAACCAGTGCTAAATTCATAAGTATTTGAGTCGCCTAAGCTAATTTTGCTTTTTCTGCATATATTTTAGGCTCTACCACAATTAAACCAACAAGAAAATAACAGTCCTCTTCGCCACAACGGCAACTACCAAGGACATCAAGGACAATCTTCGCAACAACTGAGTCCTGACCTAACAGAAGCTTTACGATTGCAAGAACAACGGTTAGAGCAAGCTTTGCGGTTACACGGAAGTGATCCAAGAACACTAGGCTTCTCGCTATCAAGTCAACAACAGAACCAGCAGCCATGAAACTTCAGTTATTACTGAACGCCTGAAACGTAACTGTAAACCCACAAACAATGCTGCTTTATCAATTTTTTTAGTTCCGCCGTTTTACAATCACAAAAATGAATTTATGACCTACTAGATTCCAAGTTTGAAGAAATAATGTGAATGTATGAAAAAAGTACAAAACGTAAGTTAAGAAAATGTTGTTCGTCGCTACCTGTCCGCGGACGCGACGTTTCGCACGTGCGCGAAGCCACCTTCAGGAATGCGGGGTCTTTTTATTGTTAAGAATCCGCAATCTTAGAATTGGAATTTTCTCGAATCGAAAAATTGTTAATTATTAAGATGTTTAATATAAATAATGTGAAAAATTAAAATCAAAAAATTCGTGTTATGAATGCTAAAAAACTGGACAGGTAGCGACAGATGTTAACCTTAGTTTTTTGTGTTAATTCAAACAATTTTAAATGTATAGTATGTGCCAAAATGTTTTCGTTCTTTTTACGTTTGAGCCGTTCAGTAAATGCAATAAATAAAATGATGGCTAAGCCATTTAATATTAAAAGTTTATACACTTTAAAAGTGTTCACTATAAATCAACTTAAGCAAAAAATAACTATGTACAGTAAAATTTAAATATTAATGTTATATACCTAAAAGAATGATGATTGTTAGGTATGTATAACATGTATGGATGAATGAAATCGGTGTATATATATATATATATATATTTGAAGAATATTTACTTAAGTTTGAATTAGTTATGTACAAATAATAGTGAGTGAATGGGAATTAGACTAAGTGAAAATAACATTATGATTTTCGAACAACAGATGGAATTATTATGGAAAAATCGTTTGACTTATTTTGGACATCACAAATCTAAACCTGTGATTTTTTTCGCTTTTTTTATTTTTAACAAAATATGGCCGGTTCAGATGTATAATAATTAGCAATAAATAAAAAAAAATATCGTTGCAATTATTTCTGTGATTATTGAACATTTTTAAATATTGAGGAAAGTATAATTTATTATTTGTTTGAGTAGAATATTCAAATTCAAATCGGCATTTAAAAAAAGCATTTTTTATTAGTTTTATTTATATATTTTTATATAGTATAAAAGGTGCGTGATTTACAAGTGTACAAAGAAATATTTTTATTTTAAACAATTTTACAAGAGTACATTTGTGTACTTAAATAAACAGAAAAAAATCATATATTAATATTTTGCAAAAATATTTTTATTTTGTAAAAAACACCCAGTTTCGATAAATGAAATCGTTAATTTTTTTAAGTTTTTTTTTCTGGAAATGTGGTTTTAGTATTTGTATATAATTTTAAAAAAGCATGTATATAAAGCATTTACACCAAACATTGATTTTTCGCAAACAATTAAACAAAACACGGCAAACTTTTTGGAACCAAAAATTTTCCCAATCTTCATCCCACAATAAATTAGAAACACAATCAATTTAATATAAATAAATCTAAATTCAAAATTAAAGTTGTATGCGAAAAATTTAACTTTTCTCTCCATAATCTACAATAGTCATAGTAAAACAATAGTAATAAATAAAAATACAATAGTACCATAGTTGAGAAGCTATGCACCAATTTCCCTTAAAAGTGACGATTTTTGCAAGGCACAATACTTGATGCGTTGCACACAAGCCCTGAAGGTTCCAGTTCAAAAGACGAAACGTCTGCCAGCAAGCCTGCCGCTTCTGATAGATTCGCTAAAAACTGTGATGCCTGTCAGCGCTACACCCGATTGTGACATACTAAAGTGGTTTATTAAACAAATAAAAAAACACTTATAACAAAACCACAGAAATATATATGAAAATACTGTTAAAACAAAAATAAACAAATACAATAGCCCGGTTGCACTAAGTGCTTCAAACATTTGCCCAATTTAATTACTACCCAGTAATTGAATCTATTTAAAAAAATATGCAATAGCCCAATCAAAAGTGAACGTTGAAGTTTCGAGAGGGGGATTATCAAAATTTCCGACCTCCTCTGGGGGGCTTCAGTGTTGACTAATGAATTCAAACATTTAGTTCTACTGGGGGTCCCAAAAAGACCTCCCTCAATAAAAGTATTTTACATAAATATTAAAGTCTATAAGCCCGAATGGACGAATATTTATTGTAAAATTACACAAAAACAAAATTTTTTTGCAATAGCCCATATACATGTGCAAAATCTTGCACAAGTTTTCAAGTTTACACCAGTTTTCTGTTCAAACTCTTAATTTTCTGTTATAAAAGCGATTCCTGGTTAATTTTCATAATCGAGTGGGGCCCAAAAATAGCCAAATAGCCGCGAAATCTTATACCTTGCTTACAAAATAATAATCTAGTAACATCCTATTCAGTGTTCAGAGCCACTATGGCTCTGTTTGTATCTAAGAATCAAAATTTCATAAATGTATATGATGAAGTAATGTACCGACTTTATAAAGTAAATATTTAAACGAAAGATATCTTATTCTTATATGTCATACATCAAAGTAATTTTTTTTTAAATTTTTGGGATTTCTAATTTTGTTATTAGTGCTGTATATGTCGGGGAAGCAAATTCAGCTGCCCTGTATACAACAGAATCGATGTCATAGGTTTAGCTTTCAACAGCTTATAGAGCGTTAAACACAAAAAAATTGTCAGAAAATCGCACTTGATTATGAAAATTTTCGTACTGGAGTTGTTCGTTAAACTTTTTTTTAAACTGCAATAGCCTAAACGCATAATGATTCTCTTATGCTAAACAAAAATTCAGGTTACCATACCTTGGTTGAATTTTTATGAAAAATTGCGCGTTGCAAAATAATTTTTCCGTTTTCCAAAAATAAATTTTATTTTTGCAACGTTCAGTTTTACGAATTTTTCGTTTTACAATAAAATATTTCATTGAATAAACATTAACCAGTTACATTTTCCTTCTACACACACCTACACAAACAGCATCACACAAAAAAAAACACAAACACACACACAAAACACACTTACACAAAAAACAAAAAACCAACATTCACACATAAACAAAACACAAAGCAACAAGTGTGATCAGCGCATAAAGCGCCATACAAAATTTAAAAGAATAAAAAAACTTATCCGAAGTTTTATTGAGTTTATTTCGACCGCCATAGCTTTATGTGTTTATTATATTTGTTGGATGATATAACTCTTTGGGCACCAAATCCTTTATTTCGACAAACTGGTAAAAAAAATCTCGTTTCGACATCAAAAACAAAACAAACAACATCACCATACACACTAAAAAAAAAACAAAAATGTCAAAAAGTCACTTTTGGGAAAACTACAAAACGTTTCGGCCTTACAAACAAAGCAAAATTTTCAAAAGAAAATCAGTTGATATTCATATGTAAAACCACATAAAAATTAAAAAAAAATAATATAATAGTATAATAGTTGTGTTTATATTTTGATGTTAAGTTATTCAGTGTATACGTATCGATAATAAGTTTTCATAAACAGGGGGTCTACCAGGCAGCTTTAAAAATATATTTTCGAAACTTTTCCAATTACAAATAACACATAATAATAATTGTATTAAAACTGTATTAAAAATGGTGAAAATTACATTGAAGATGAGTACAAATAAATACGAAACAGTTGAACCCTTCACGATATACGTATGCCAATGCACACTAGATTTGAATATAGTTCAGCGTTATTGTTAATATATACAGTGTAGTTACAATAGTTGAAAATATACTACAATATTATGTTAGGTTTATCCAATATATACAGTGTGGATTCAACTGTAGATTTTTAAGGCTGCTATTTCAGGTGTAATGTCAAACAAAACTTTAATTTAATAGAAACTGACATGAGAAAGTTTCGTTTAAGAAAAATCATGGTAATAAATATATCACATGACAAGCTTAAAATTAAAATGACCTAAAAACTAAAAAAGTTGGAAATGTAAATTTATATAAACATAATTTTGATGTATTATATACAGTAAATGTTTAACATTACAAACATAATAAAGAACAAAACTAAATACTAAAAACATCACCGACAATAATTGACATTGTCACTTAAGCAATTAAATTAAATTTACAAATTCATTTATATATATTTTGGCTTCTTTTGGATCAACTGACCATCTACTTTGGAGATGCAGCTGTATATAAATCTCGAAGCATTCTATGTTTTCATTGTACCAGTATGAAAGATATTTTGTATAGTTAACTAACAAAAATTTAAAACTTGCCAAAGTAACTTAAACAGGAAAATCAGAATGTAAAAATCCTTTTCTTAATTTTCCAAAGAAGCGATGTTTATCACATCAACAATAGAGTAATCTGAAGACTATTTTTAGTATGCGGATATCAATTTTGTTTACAAGATAACTCGGACGAAAGTCAAAATTTAAATTAAATAAACAATTTAATCGAACTATTAACAAATACGTCTTAGTATTAGTGAAAAGTATAACAAATGGATACAAATTTCAAAAGCTACAAATCAAAATTTCATTGCGAAAAATTTTCAAAAATCGAAAATAATATTTCGCATAATTACCTATTAATATAAGGTGTCAATTAAAATTACAAACAGTTTTTGATTGTTTTTTAAGTAATGTAAAATAAAAATATATGTTTACATATTTTCACTTTGCATCGGTTTAAACATATACTGTATATAATATAGTTTTTTTTTAATTTAAAGCAAAACATAGTATTACATAAAGAGCATACCTTACATAATGGCTAAATTTAAAAAAAAATTATAATGTTTAAAAGAAACCTACACAATTATTAAATTCAAAATTTATAAGATGTCAAAAATATATTTCAGGATGACCCCTTTTGATTCAAAAATGCTTGTCTTCGTTTGCACCAGAATTAAAAGTTAAAAAAGAGTTTTTCATCTTAAGGAATACATGGTTTAAAATACTTTTATAATCTCTTATAAAAACAGATAGGACAAACATTAAAAGCAAAATATCTACAGCGCATCTACAGTGTCTAAAAAAGAAACTCTTTTTGAAAACAAAATATCTAATTTTATCAATAAATATGTACAAAACTATAAATTCGGTATTTCTGAAACACTCAAAAAAACTAATAAAATATAGTATCAGACTACTAAAATTTTCTTAAATCAAAATACGAATTTTAAGAAATTGAAATAAATTTGTATTAAAGTAATAAGTGGCCTTAGCAAAATATGAAATTTTTTTCATATTCGTATTTGTCCTAAAAAACAATAAAAATCCTTTTGCCATTTTCTATTATAAGGTTAAACCATACTAAGCCATGTACTAAAAAAATAAAATATTCAAAATAAATTTCAATCTCCAATTTAAGGATGATACGTAAATAAGCAAATTTAATGCATAACATGATCTGTTACAACCAAATAAAATTTCTGAAAAAATTAATTTGTTTGAGATTAAACTGTCAATTAATTGACGCTTTAGCCAATTATATTTATGAAATTAAATGTCAAAATTAGTTTTATGTCTTTCATTTGTAATATCGACATTGCACCGCATTTATTGCCCCCTCTCCATTTTTTAAATACTGAAATAATACAAACGTATTTGTAAAGTTTCATATTTAAAAAAATATTTAATAAAATAGTTATGTTTCTGTTTACCGCTTTTTGCTCTTATAAGTGTCTTGTTTATGTTTTCTGTGTGGAGGAGGCCAATTTTAAAACGTCCATTGCCCCCACTTTGAGCTCGCGATTTTAATTTAAATAAATTTTTCTCATTTAATTTTAAAAAATTCAGTTTCGGGCCGTTATCACGTTTCTTTTCATATACACACATAATTTATGAGAAACCAAACGACGTTTCGGCATTAACCCTATAGGCAATCTTCAAGTTTTAAAAGGGGCACACCTCCATTTTTGGCTACTAATATAAAAGCTCAATATTTCAGTTATATTTGTACTGTCATTGTTAATCTACAGTTCTAAGCTAACGGATAAAAATTGCTTAATTTATTATTAAATTATTATTGTTAAAGTTATATGTAATGTATTGGTTTAAGCAAAACATGTGTAACTGATATTATTTTAATGCATTTTTTGTTATACAACAGTGTTTCAAATTAATAAATGCGAAAGTTTAAACAATTTATATATAAATTATATATATATAGTAAATAAAGGCTGCATTTTTTTTGAGACACTGTGTATTTAAGTAAGTTTTTTATAAAGTTGTTTACAGTTTAAGCATTACTGGTAAGGATTTATATTTTGCCATTTCTTTTAAGTGAATTTGACTGCCATTCATATTTTCTTTGCTTTATAGTTTTTATCATTTTTTTTGTTTATTATAAGTTCCTATATCTTCTAAACTGTAGATGCAAAACAGTTTTTTGTGTGAAAGTGAATGAACGTTTAATGTTATTAATTATAAAAAAACTATCGATACCTTGTTAATTTGTTATACTTTTTATTTTTTATTAATGTTTTTATTTTTGCAATTTCGACCTAGAAATTTTTGATTTAGCGTTGAAGTGGTGGCAAGGTGTATCTATTACATATTTTCTGACGGAATGTACAAAATTTGTATAAAATTTAAGTGTTTATAAATTAATATAATCTAGGTAGCTACGATTTCTAAAAAGAGATGAAAAATAACTTGTATATTTCTAGAAAAATTGACCAAAAAATCTAAAACCAATGATGGAATATGTAATGTACATTTTGTTGATTTCGGTGAGTTCTTTAGGATTAGAGGAAAAATTAATCTGTGAAATTGGAGGCATTATTAAATGAAAAAAGAAATAAAATTATTTGTATAGACATTTAAAATTATGAGTAGAAAAATTTTGTTAGAAAATTTTTATTCAAATTTTAAATTTGATGTATGACAATTGTATGTGTGGATATGTATCTATTTACTGGAATAGCAAATATATTAAAAAATTACAGAGCGTTTTGCTTACCAACCCTCTCACTCCACACCTTCAGACTTTTTAGATTACCTATGTATATTTGGCCCAATTAGTATGACTCCACACAAAACGGTAAGTATATAGAATTTAAAGTTTTCAAGTGCAAAAACTATATATCATAACTATAAATAATATAATAATATAAATAAATATAAACAACCAACAGCAGATCATTCCCCACTCATCCTCAACCACACGTATAATTAAACCTGGTGTACCTCAGGGCAGCGTCTTGGGCCCGCTTCTTTTTCTTGTTTTTATTAATGACATATTCCAAGTCATTGATAATACACCACATAAAATTATCAATTATGCTGACGATACTAATTTGAATATTGGGGGCTCTTCGTTCTTGGAAATCATACACGAGCTTCTCCTAAACAATGCTGAAACACATTGTGTTCTTTTTCACAGTAGGAATATGATGATGACTCCGGACCCCCAGAAATAAAAATTCAAGGTGAATCTTTAAAACTGAGCTCGTCAGGAAAGTTCTTGGGTATTCACATCGATGAATGTCTGACATGGGCGAAGAATATTGATGTGTTATGCACTGTTATTGCCAAAAATATCTACCCACTTAGGGTTTTAAAACAATACGTAGACCAAACGGTTCTTAGGACGGTCTTATATGCCAACCTACTTTCTCATTTAAGATATGGAATAACTTTTTGGCGAGGGCTCCTCTGAAGTGTCCAAAAGTTTGTTCTTCAGAATAAAGTTATGCGGATCATTTATCTATAGAGACTCGTGCAGAAACTATTTCAAAACAAATAAAATTTTAACCATTTCTGCTCTCTATATATAGGAGTGCTTGCACTTCATGAGAACAAATGTGGAAAAAGTTTCAAACATGCCATCGGCTTGAATTAACGCATAGGAGTTGCTTTTACAGAAGTTTATGTGTTTATAACACTTTTCCAGATCATATTTTTGAATTGCTCTGTCAGTTCGAGCCACACATACAATTTATGACTGTTTGTTACAGTGGTTGTTGTTTATTTTTATATATGTTATGTATTCTTATTGAATATTTGTTATGTAATGCTTTATTTTGTATTAACACTACTCATACTTGAATGAATAAATATTCTTTATTATTATTATATAATATTATTGTGGGGAGGTTCAGTTCACTATCACTTGATAAGTCTGGTAAAAAAGGGATACCCGGTGTAAGAAGTTTGAAATTTCGCCATAATAAAGGTGCTATTTCCTTTACGAAACTCTCCCTGTTTGTTAGGTTAGTATGAATCAAATTCATATGTAAGGAGCGTAGTAAATATGTTAGTAAGCATCTTATAATCCACAGATGGGAGACTGATTGGACGTTAATTTTGTAGGTCTTCTTTGTTTCCTTTTTTTATTACACTAATCGAAGGGCTTGGTGCAAAAACCGGTCAGTTCTATTTTTTTTTAATTATATACTATATATATTTTGAAAAGTAAAATATGCAAAGCCCCTTTTTAACTAATTGACTGATTAATTTTACCTGCAGATAAAAGTTGCAAAAGTAACTTTTCCCTGAAATTAGTTATACTTTCACATTCATTTTCGTTCAAATTGCAGTTATATATGTATATATATATATATATATATACTTTCTGTCAAAAAAGTACCGGGAATTATTAAATAAAACACATATTTTCCATTCAATCATCAAAATTAATTTTGTCGCCTTCAAAGTAGGCCCCGTTAGATACAACACACATCTGCCATCGTTTTTCCAATTTTTTATAGGCGCTTTCCGGTATAGCCTTCAGTTCCTTCAACTAATTTTCTTTGATGGCTTCAATCGATTCAAAACGAATACCACGTAATGGCAATTTTAGTTTGGGAAATAAAAAGAAGTCGCACGGAGCCATATCAAGCGAATACGGTGGGTGGTTTTAAACTCGGTCACAATAGTGGCCCGATGAGAAGGTTTAATATAATCATGCAGAATCCACGAATTGTCCTGCCAAAACATCGGCCGATTTTGGCGGATTTTTTCACGCAAACGACTCATTACGCCTAAATAATATTCTTTATTCACCGTCTGTCCATTTGGAATGAATTCGTGATGCACCAGACCGCGAATATCGAAGAAAACAATCAGCATCACCTTGATTTTCGTGTGGCTTTGGCGCGGTTTTTTCGATTTTGGCTCGTTTTTCGTCCTCCATTCCGATGCCTGCTGGTTTGTTTGCATGTCAAACTCGTATACCCACGTATCGTCGCAAATAATGATGCGTTCCATGAAAGTTGGATCGGAATTGGCACATTCAAGCATATCCGAAGCGACCTGTTCACGGTACCGTTTCTGAAGAAAATTTGCGATGCGTCTCATGCCCAAAATGTCCACTATAATCGAACGAACGGACTCATGAGAGACACTAAGGTCATGAGCAATCTCTATCTAGCTGGTATGGCGATTATCAAGCACAATTTCCTTCACTTTGTCAATGTTATCGTCGGTAGTGGAGGTCGAAGGTCGACCGAAACAAGGCAAGTCTTCGACGATTACTCGGCCTTCCTTGAATGCTTTGTACCACGTGTTTGTGATAAAACTTTATCACCGTAAGCCCTTTCTAACATTTGGAGGGCTTCCGTACACGAAATTCCATTCGCAACACAAAATTTGAGGCAAACTCTCTGTTCAACAACTTCGTTCACTGTGCAAATCGTGAAACACTACTGAGGTCCTCTGCGTTTATTAGCTACCCTAAAAACACTGGTAAACAGATAGCATTCACACTTTGCAATATAAATAAGAACAGTTCTACCAATCTAGGGAACAAAAATTGTATACTTGGCATTTGCCCGGGCTATTTGAATTAAAAAGTCCCGGTACTTTTTTGACAGAATGTATAAAAATTCAGGTAAATACTTCCTGGACAACATAAGGAAAACTCTTTCGTCCTTCCAATTCAATATAACCCCTCCATTTCTTTATTTACCAACTATGTATCCTTGTTATATTTTTGCGGATAATACTTATCGTGGTATTTCTTTTTTTATTTTTCCTCCACATTTCCACTAGATGCGTTTTTCATAATTTCAATGTATCTGCCACTTTGATAGTCGTATACCAGTGCTTTCTTTATCTACATAATCATTCAACAACTCAAATATTACTCTTATAGGCACTGAAAACCATCATTTCAATTTGGTCCACAATAGCCTTTGGTATGATAATTTTAACACTATGATACAGAATTTATGATTTTCCTCCTTTATATTGACTAAATTTCAAGCTTCCTTAGCTTTTCTCTTCGCACAGCAGGCATTTAATACAATATATTACCTTACAGTAGTAATTTATTATTAAAAAAATGTCATGTGTGCAAAAAATCTCAAATCTGTTGACAGACTGATGTTGCTTTTGCCTAATACATACCTGATATTTGCCAATAATCGCTCAATTTTTAAAATCTAAACTCGTCCACATCAATATTCCCAAACAATTTGCATTTTTTTCTTTATTTGTAGGAAACCAGGACAATTCCTCTCAGTACTCTTTTTAAATGTTTTTTTTTTTAGTTTGTGCAACCATTACATCAAATAGTTCTTCTGCAGCAAATAATTTGAAATATGCCAGCTCACTTTTTCCATTTAAAATAAATAAATTCATTTTAAAATAATAGTCTTTGTCCAAAGGTTTCCTTAATTAAAAGATTTTTGATTTTACTCCATAATCAGTTATTTTCTAAGAAAAAGAGGAAACAGCTATTGGTAAACCGCAATTATATTTAAAAATAGCTTACATTAAATTTAGATTTTGACGTGTCATCAAAATAAAAGGAAATTAATATGTATACAAATAAGGGTATAGAAAGAGTATGTAACAGTTTTAAAATACCTGATAATGAAATAATAACTTATAGTAGCAGAATTTAGAAAATATATTGTTGGAGACTATTATATAAACCAAAATAATCAAAATTTATTATTTTAGTTAAAGTGATCCAGATTTAAGAAATATTGGATTCTCAAAGTTTTCTACTTTATTAAGCTTGGATTCGATACTATAGTAAAGTAGGTATTTTACACCACCATTGGGATCAAACTTGAGATTGTCACTATAAACATTTACTGCATAATTAGAAGTGGTACGTCGATATATTATACAAGCTAAATGTTTGAAAATTCTTGTATGGAATGCTCTCTCTGTTTGACCTACATAAGAATCACCACATTCAGAAGACTTTCTGGAAATGACATAAATAATAATTTTATTATAATGTTATTCTTCCTTGGGCTCACAGAGTTATTTAATTTAAATATATGATAAATAGTCAAATTTCGACGTACAGGACCAAAGTAAATTTTAAATACAGATACCAAACATACATCGTCAAATATAGGAACACCAAATTATGGTGAACATCGTGTTTATGCCAGCAAGACTTCATCGACACTGCTCTGTTAGTAACTAGTTGTTATAGTAATAGGATATATGTATTTTTAACTCCCTGTACATATAACTTACGGTTCCGAGTAAATTTCTAATATACAATAAAATAATTCAAATACCCGCGTAGATATTCAAAACTTGTGTTTTTGTAAGGCGCTCAGCGACACACTGGAATATACTTGAACTACTAAGCAAACTTGCCGGTATTAATGCTTTCTGTACCATTTAAGCTGCAAAGCATCATTTTCTCTTAAGTGACTAAGTCGTTGAACTACTCAGCCATAGATGGCGAAACTTGTATAAGCTATGTTAATTATATTCTTAAAGCATTTTTTTACATGTGCAATGAAAATTATATGCAAATAATACATGTAATTTACTCTCAATTTCATAATGACGATCGTGAAGCTATTTACTAAATATTTTCTTTAAGGGCTAGTACAGTCCTCTATAACAAATTTATTCCGAATACTTTTATGAAGGCTACTAGCCAAGAGATGGCGCAGTCAGTTCATTTTATCTACAATTTTTTTTTATTTTACTTAAGCCAGCAGATACAGTGAGAGGATACAAGGACAATCTTTCAGGGGGGCGTGTAGTTAGATTAAATTAAATAGCCCAATCAATCAATTAAAATATTATTCTAGTATCCACTCCAATGGCGGAATTTAGTTTGATTACGCCCTCACACTGTTTGACAGTAGTTAATCTTTCTGAAGATGCACTAATATCTTATGTTACAAGAAACCTAGTTATCTTTGGAAATTTTGCAGTTTGTCTATCTTTTTCTTTTTTCTCTTGCGAAATTAGGCCGTTTTTTACTTGAAATTTGCTAACGGGGTGGGAACATGGAATATAAGAGGACTAAATGGAAACAAAACTAGAGGAGAAATTTGAAAAGGCAAGGCATACTGACCATAACAGAAACGAAGAAGAAGGGGAAGGGGAAAACAAGAACGGAAAATGGTCACATATTGATAAACAGCGGAGTCGAAGATATCTTGTGAGCGAGAGCTGGAGTGGGGTGTATAATATACAAAAGGATGGAACAGACAATAAAAGAGTGGAGATAGCAGCAACTGTAACAATTAGAGAGGAATATCCTTAATATATACAACTGCTAAAACATACGGGGCAATAATAGAAGCCAAATGGAAAGGGCTCAAAGCGGATTTAGAACGGGACATTCCACACAGGATCACTTATTTACAATAAGAAAACTGACACAAAAGATAATGTCACAGGACAGTAAATTATACATAGCATTCATAGACCTAGAGAAAGCATTCCACAGAGTGCCACTGAAACAGATGTGGAAAATACTGAAGGAATGGAAGATGAGTGGGCAAATACTAAAGGCAGTTAAAAGCATGCATAAAAGGCCATCTCTAAGTCCCCTGCTATTTATAGTGTCCTGGGACAGCATTATAAAGATGATAAAGGATAAAACAAAAAAAAAATGGAGGTGGGATACCTTAACCTAATAAGAACAACTGTAGCGGAGTGTGCTTCTGTTGATGATCTTGCAGTACTAGCAAAGAGTGAAAAGGAATTTCAACACAATATAAATGTATGGAATGAAGAATTAAGCAAGCAAGGCACGACTATAAATGCAGTAAAGACAAAAATCATGGTAATAGCGAGAGAAGAAGTAACAAAAGACATAAAGATAAATTAAAGAGAAGTTGAACAGGTGGAATCGTTTAAATACTTTGGCTCAACTCTAAACAACAAGGGTAGCTTAGAGGATGAAATAAATAACAGGATACAGGCAACATCCAGGAGCTACCATGCTATAAACAAGATAATTCTCAGCAACGAACAGACATCGAAACAAAACCAAAATGACACTACACAAAACAGAAACAACTGGAATGGTATTGCCACCTAATAAGAATGCCAGAGGATAGACAAATGAAAATAGTTTGGAGAACAAGAATAATAAGAGAGAAGAAAAGAGAAAGACCACAGAAAACATGGGAGAACAACATAGAGGAAATACTAGATAGAAAAAACATTGGATGCGAAGAGGTAAGAGAAAAGGCAAGGAACAAGAAACAATGGAATGAAATGATAAAGATAATTGAATAGAGAAGAGAGGAAAATTATCTCGACACCTGAAAGGATAAAATAGATATAAAAAGATAATAACTGCCTAAACTAATATTCACAATGAAAGGGAAATTTTTTGACAAAAAGATGTCATGTAGATAAAATAATTCACTATTCAAAACTGAACTGAACTATTCCCGCACATCTTATATCGTCTTGGCCTATCGCACACTAGTTGGTAGCCGCAGCCAGAATGCGCTGGTTGAATAACTTAAATCTAATTCAACGATAATTTGGGAAAAACATAGTACATATATTTACTTAATGTGGGGTACTACGTATCTCGCTCTCAATCTTATAAAATTAAATTGTAACTTTCACCGATTTCTTCTAAAAATTAGCACCCCCATAAACCTTCTTGTAATTGTAAATAAAACAAAGTTTTGTACTGTTTTTCGATATTATTTAAATATGTATCTATACAATTACATACCTTCCCTCAAATAATAGAATGCTAACCGGCATTAAAAGGGAAACTCTTACACTTTTCATTCATTATTTTTCTAACAAAATAGTCATACGGACTATTGAAAATCGTCTTAGAAAAAAAGACTTATTACTGTAGAGTGTTTTTACAAACAAGGTATTATAGCGCAACATGTAACATACGACAGAAGCCTATCTCTCATGCATAGCTTGCTTTTAATTCGCAAGGACGGAGCCAAATGACATATTGCACGAAAACTCCCATGCATAGAGGATACAGCTTCATTGATGAAAAGTGGTATACTTCGAAACACCGTATCTGCAGCATTCATTCCGGCATTCAACAGTTTTAAAGTATAAGAATTAGTTGCTTCCTTGGCCGTACACGGATGTATTAGTTTAAAATTTGATTAAATAAAATAGCTAGAAAAGCATCCAAGCCAATATATTTAATGCAGAAATCAAATATGCATCGAAAAATTTAGGAGCAAGCCTAACTTGCAGTGAACACCGTGTTTCTGGCAATAAGATGTCATCAAAACTGCTCTGATAGTAATTAGCTGTACCATCCACGTACGAATTTGATTTCTTGATCTTAAAGCATTTATACAAGAAATCAAATATGTATTCGCACTAATTACTATCAGAGTAGATATTATGACTTCTTAATAACAGAAACACGTTGTCCACTGCAATTTGGTCTTGTTCCCAAACTTTTCGATGCATATTTGATTTCTTTATTTAATATATTGACTTGGACGCTTTGCTCGATATTTGATCTAATCAAATTTTAAACTAATACATTTACCATAAAAGAGAACCGAATGACAAAATAAACTTCCTATAGCTCGACCAATACGTGAGCACTTCTGGGGTGAGAATGAACAGGGTGCGTAGAAATTGTATCCAACATTTTGGCGTTTATGACACGTAAAGGTGAAATATTCAAATGAGCAGCAACGCCAAGTGAACATTGTATTGTGCCGGCAGCAAACATTATTAGACGTGATGCAGAAGCTACACATTTGTGTATATATGTGCGAAAGTACTGCCAAAAAACTTTAAAAAAATGTTCAGCTACAAATAAAGTTGTTCAATCAATTGGAGTCAATAGTTTCAATTGTGAAATAGATATGAATGTGGTATGCCTAGATCAAACCGTTAAAACATTTGAAAAAAGATTCAATGAACATCTCCATGAATATACCAAAAAGAAGTATACAAAAACAACATCCAAATCGTCATTTTTAAATCACATTACAACAGAGAAACTTACCAAAGGAAATAAATACAAAATTGGTGCTATAACCCAAACTGAAATTAAAAAAAAAAACATATTTCTAAAGCCTTACAATCGAGTAATATTTATCACACTTTCTTAAGCCATTGACACATGTCATAAATTTTTCATTACTATCTGGTATATTTCCTCAACTTCTAAACATGGCTTTGGTGAAGCTCTTGTTTAAAATGGGTGACGGATCTTGTCCTCTTAACTATAGACCCATTAGTTTACTAGCTGGTTTTTCCAAAATATTTGAGGTTATAATGGCTAAACGATTAGGTCTATATCTAACCAAATATAATATATTAAATGATTTTCAACACAGATTTTGGGTCGAAATACAGTCGCCTATCTTTGATTTCATTTCTGGGGGTTTGGCTTGTGGTATATTAGTCAATTTGTTTAAGACCTTCGACTGCATTGACCACAGTCCAATTGCTGACGAAGCTACATTCCTATGGTGTGGGAGAAGTTGCAAAAATTGATTTAGAAGTTATCTGTCTGACCGTAAACAGATGGTCGTATTTACGGAAAATTCGAAATCATTCGTTTCGTCTAGAGAGAGTACCCCAAGGTAGTAATTTAGGACCACTTCTATTTGTGCTATTTGTTAATGACTTGTCCCATGTAGCCGTGAATCCATCCCAAACTTTGGTGAATATTTCGGATGACACCAACCAACCGAGATTAATATATTCTACGGACTTGGTAAGGATTGGTTTTTGAAACTTAAACTTTACATAAACTCGGAGAAGACATCTGCACTTCTAATTTAATCCCAAAATACGCAAGAACCGAATCCTCAAAGTGTAACATTGGACAACGAAATAATATTATTTACAAAATTTTTTAAATTGTTGAGCATTTATAATGATGAAAGCTAGAGCTTTAATGTACACTAATATATGCGTTACGAGTATTGTCAAGGCATATTGGCGCGACATCACAACGAGCCTTGTATTTCGCAAATGTATGGTATATTCATATTTGAGACATGGAATAATGTTTTGGGGAGCATCTGTCAATGCCGCAAAGATATTTGTTCTTAAAAAGAAAGCTCTTCGGGTGGCATTTGGATTGCCATATTTAGCATCTTGTAGGGGTGTGTTCAGAGCCAACCGCTTACTTACAGCCCCGGCGATCTATGTATTGGATTGATGCTGTTTTTTTTTATAAAAATAAATATATAAGTTAAAATAAAGTTTCAGAATTTTCAGTATCAGCATAATTATACAACAAGATCTACAAATGTATATATGTATCCAATGCATCGACTTACCCGTACTGAGAGAGGGTGTTTCTAAGCATGTGTCAGAATGTTCAACAAGTTACCTACGTCTATCAAACAAATTGGTAATTACAAGCCCTTTAAATGTAAATTATATGACTTTCTTTGTAAAAATGAACCGTATTGTTTAGGTGAATATTTGGCTCAAAATTACCAATAGCGCATTTGCTTTTTATATTTTTTGCTACGTATGCTATATCGAGTTTTTTTTTGTTATTTTTTTTGTGTTTTTGAATTTATGTTTTAATTATACAGTTAAATCTTTTGTTTACGATACAATTTTATTATTATTTATTTTTTTAAGTTAATTTAAGTTTTGTAACTAACACAATCAAGCCTGCAAAGGTGTTTTGAATAAAGATTATTTTAATTTAATTGATTGATAAAGTTTTTTTTTATTTTTCGTGTTTATGAATTCTGCTTTTTATAATTCTTTCACCGTTTCTTTGCTATATATTGATTTAGTAAGTTTTATTTAGTCAACCTGAAAACTGTAAAATAAATACAATCCGAAATCTTAAAGACAGAGCAAATTAATAACGAAATTACGAGCATTTGTCAAAATACTGAAATTTTCTCCTCCCCCTTATGGCCCGGATATAGTAACAGATATTTAATTTGTGTTTTGATCAGTGGTTTACTATTAAATACCAAAAACAAAATAGGACTTTTCAGTTTTACGTCAAAAAAAAAATGAAGTGAAAGTAAAAAAAAACCATTAAATATTTATATTTTATTTTAAATATTACATAATAAAAATTCTACAAAATATTTAAAGACATTGCAGGAGTATATTACAGAGATATAAAGAGCATCTACGAACATAGCTAATATACAAGTACATTTTCAAATTAGTTACATGTACGGTGGTTTTCCGATATGAGCAATAAACATTTTATTGCAAATTTCCAATAAATGAGTCACTACCTTTATTATTATATGTATTCTAAACAAATTAAATCTCATAATGTGTAACTGGATCGTAAATTGCTCGTATCGGAAACTAATTAACAATGGGTAACAAAACATAAATACAAGTAAAAGCTATAGGAAAAGTGTAGGCTTACTAAGACGCAAAATATTTATTTTATACAATAGTTAACATTTTTATATACAATGATATTTATAAATAGTACATACACATAAAATTTATTATTTAAATAATACTCTTAGAAAAAATATGCTCGTTTAATGCAGTAATTAAAATAAAATAATATAATTTTGCCTGGGTTCATTTAATCCTATTTAAGTCGGGAAAACACGTATCTTAAATAGAATTAATACCTTTTTATACTTTATGTAGGGATAATTGCTATAAAACAGAGCATACAAATCAATGAATTTGTTAAAATATAGCGGTTAATCGAAGCATTTCTGCAGTATTTCAACATAAAGTATCGATTGCGGGCTATTATGAAATAGAATTATCATTTCGATGAGCGATTGAGGCGCCTCGGTAGCCACATAGGAGCGTAGAGGCGTTAGCTATGCGACTCCGAGGTGGTTCGCCCAGGAGATTTTTCTTAGAGTAAAAGCTCAGAGGTTTGGAACCAATTCGTTGGTATTAAGAAATTTTTTAAATGACATTAAATGTAATAAAATATAAAGAGGTTTAAGGGCTTTGAACCCTGTACCATTTAAAAAAATGCAGAGCTGTATGAGAGGAAGACTAGATTTTTCAATTCATTTAGAGCCCTGACTTTAGGAAATACGTTTGGAGGCTAAGAGGAAATTAAATATGTGTCTTTTGATAAAAAAATCCTGTCATAAAGAATAGAGAACCCCACAAACACAACCAAAACATATTGGGCATTGGTAAATGTCAAGTTAGCCCACATTGGAAAAAAACGCAAACCACCATCAGATAGAAGGGTAAAATATTTGCCGATTACAAGGAAAATAATGGCAATGGCATAAACATCTTGTATGCACCTATTACGATGGCACGGCGTAATAAAAAAACAAAACTTGTGCATTGAAATTCGAATATTTGTCATTCGAACAATAACATGTATCTCTCTTGTAACGTGCCACTCAAAAATCTTCGATAATGTTACACACAAATCATTTTTAAATTCCTAAAAATATACATGCATATACATATCGTTACGACTGTATAAAGAGCTGAACATCAGAAGTATTCTTATCTTTTGTGGATAAAATTTGTTTGAAGTTTCGGATAATTCAGTATTTACTAATGTAGTCAGTCGCATTAGCACGATCGAAGATAAGGAGTATTGTTTGCTTAGAAGTGAAGTTCAATAAATAGAGGTGTTCCACAATGCTCCATTTTGGAACAACTACTGTATTATTACCAATAAAGATTGTAGTTTTATATAATACTGAAAGGTGGTCTTCCGCTACTACAACAAAACAATTTACGAAACATTTGTTCACCATCGTGAAGTAAAGTGCTCTGCTGATCGGCCGTAGTGAAATACAGTAGACACCTGGACCTTGTAGAAGAGTTCTGCGAGTCCTGGAAGTTAAAGATAAACGTTGACAAAACTCAATACATCACGTTTTCAAAGAGATGGCGCATTGAGAACTACCAGCCACCGATATTCAGGGATAATCAACTTATAGAAAGGAACTTCGTCAAGTATCTAGGAGTTACACTTGATAGCAACTTCAAGGAATAGGTGGAGAAAAGGGGACCGTCAGCGATAAGAACGAGGATTCTATATGCAGTCATCAATAGAAGATAGAGGACGAGCCAGAAGAACAAAATGTGGATCAACAAGACCTACATCAGACCAACCCTGACTTATGGATGTAAAGTATGGAGCTGTGTCGTTGATACCAAGATTAAGAGGGTCGAGACGACCTAACCCAAGTTCCTGAGGATATTCACTAACGCGCCATAGTTTGCGAATAGCAAAGACGTCAAAAGGACAACTGCCATAGGGACCATCGCGGGCTTCATCCAAGGACAAGGGGAGAGTTTCTACCACCTGAAAATGAGATAGGAGCCATTCACCAGAGGGATAGCAGCATACACCAGAGAGAACGCGCCTTTCCGAATTCCGATTTATCTAGGACCACCCAGAAGAATGTGCCCAGCCGCCAAGCAGAGACAACCCCTGTAAAGACATTGGTTAAATAAAATATCAGTAGATTGTTTAGGTTGTTTTGTACATATTTTTTACCTTGTAATTAATAGATTGATCATTGTATCATCTTAGGTACTATATTAGAATATTAGAAAGTAGGAAACACATGAATTGTATATACTTAAGTTATTAACATTAAATATTTTCAAATCAATCAACAGAGTTCTTGCCGTATCAGACACTTGCAAATATGGGGGGGGGGCAAATGTGGATGTGCAACGAGCCTGTTGTAATGCACCATGTCCTATCGGCATGGTGTTGCCGAGGGTTATGTGTTGACAGGCTGTTTCTTGGGGGATTGCTTATTTTTATTTAAATAGTTTTCACTCAAGAAAAACGACAATCCATACCAAATCCTTCGCGAAGGAAAACAGTTCGGACCACTTTTCTGTTTCAAAATACAATATTGCGACGAAAGTATGTAAACTTGTTTTTTGACCCGGGGACAAGTATGTAAAGTAGGAAGTGTAACAGTTATAACATGCTTACATATCTACTATTTACTTCTATTATGATTACTTATTATATAAAATTTGTGTTCTTGTATTACTTTAAGTACTATACGTAACTATAGAAAGAATAGAGGACGGGTGTTTACACTGGAGATAGTTCGAAGCTTTGTGTGGGGTGCACACCAAAACGTGTGCTCCCAGTGACAACCATGATTACAAAACATGTGCCTAAAAGTATGCACTTATTAGATTTATTTTAGTTTTATGGTAAATTATATTGTTATTGTTTTATCAATTATATGCACCAACTGCATTGTATTGTAATTGGATTGTTTCCTATTCTGTTAATATCTTCAGGTTTTCTGGGAGATTACCGTGTGTTGGCTTTTCTTTTTGCCGACGTTTCGTCCACCGTTGCAGGGGACATTATCAAGACATGTAGCTAATTGCAAACTGCAATGTAGCTCTGAACAATGCTAAGTGTGGGTGCCGACTAGCTCTTAAAAGTGCTAAGTATAGACTGACATGTAGATTTCAGAAGTGCTAGCCATAAAATAATACTCTGACCATGATTATTACTTCTGAGAGCTACATGTCAGTTCATATTTAATACTTTTAAGAGCTGATCGGCCTCCACACCGAGCACTTTTCAAGGCTACATGGCAGTCTACAATCTCCCGGAAAACCTAAAGATATTTACTGTGGCCGTGGAAGTCTACGTACTGATATTTTATTAATATTGTATTATGACCTGACTGAATCACTACCAACAACCAATGTATTTCTGAATGATTTATAAAAAGCTAAAATGTTTACAATCGCACATATAAAAAAAGATAACATTGTAAGCTCACTGATTAAAAGATACTAAAAGAGTTTTAATATGTAAAATTGTAATTCCTTTGCCCCTTTTCCTGTAAAATGCAGGCATTTATGTTAGCAACAAGAGTATGTCATGACAAACAGCCAGACAAGTCATTTGAAAGATTATTTTCATTCAGTAAGCTCAAACATAGAGACAAAAAATTAAACTCAAAACCACAGCCTTAATGGATAATAGAATGGTTTATTTTAAAATGTTACCTTGTCCAATTTTTGTTCAGCAAAAATGTTCTGCAGTAGAATTATTCGGTCTCTACTAAGTGAATCAGTTTTGTACATTAAAACAATACACATCTGACCATTTACTAAGCTCTCAGCGAAAACACAACGATAAGATGTAATTCAAAAAACTCTTTCCTTGCGAATCTCAACAATATGTACCAGAAAGAACATATTGGTCTGTATCGTTTTTATTTTAGGCATATTAAAAAAATGTAAGCATAAATACAATTAGAAAAACGTCCCCTCAAAGCCAATCTCGTGCCAGTTGCCCCATGTTGCCTCAGAGAGCTTTAAATTTTGTTTTACACATTTTTGCTTACAAAGTTTTGTAATTAATTTAATTTAGATTATGTTTTATTATACCCATTATTATTTCACTTTTTTATTATTATAAATGACTTAATGAAATTGTGTGTATAAATTAATAGATTAATAAAATTTAAATACGACTATGACTACGACATATATACACAGCATTAAGATTCTCAAATGGGTCTTCTATTCAAACTTTGTATTCAGTAAAATATGTAGGATTGAATCCCAGGCAAAATATTTGGAACAAAATGAAATATAAAAAAATAAATCTAAGATCATCTACAAGTACATACATTGTTAATGCATTATAAAATAAGATTTTAACATAGTACATTCTACTTGAAAATCGTTTAAATAAGCAGTATCTGCATTATATTTTGGAAAACTTTGGGTATTTTTGGCAGTACCTGAAGCAATTTATTATGTGAATATATACAATTATGCAGGTTACTGGCAATTCGACGTACTCCTTTTAAGACGCGATAGTAAAGCTGATATGCAAAAAAATTAAACCTAAAGTGCTTATGCAAAAGTGAATCATTTTCGAGATTTTAAAGTTTTTTTTTTAAACATTCCTGATTTGCAAGTTCAAAATTTAATAAATCTAATTTAATATTTAATTATAATACGTGACTGACACCTCGAAAATATCCAAAAAAAATCGGACATTTTGAAGAGCAGGGTATAATTTAGTTTTACTTTTTTTAAAAAAGTTCTGAGCCAAAAACGACGACTTTTATCTAAAATATCATTATTATATTATGCGTACAAATTATGTGAATAACTTCATCGCTATCCAATGAGGTACAAATGTTAAACAAAATCCTCCCACTTCCCTGAAAAATATTTATAATAAGAGCGCAGATAGAGCGATTCTGTGTGAACTCTGGAAAGTATTCAGATAGTTAGAAAAAACTTATACTCAAATGTATTTAATTCCTTTTTCAAAAGAATTTGATCAAAATGTGCACCTCTGTGCTGAATACAAGCTCGAAGTCTTTTTCTTATTAGAGTTCTGGTCACCTTGTAGTGAGGATTCTCCTTATGAACTGTGCCGCAATTGTGATTATCTGCCTGAGTTCTTCTGCCGAATTGACAGGTGTCGAGCACACCAATTCTTCCATGTGGCCCCAAAGATAAAAGTATCCTTATCATTACACACCTGAGCATGCTCGGCCGGAAGGCGATCCTCTAAATAGGCTAGTTTACTGCTGGTCCATGTTGAACGCAGACGCTAATGATCCCAACTTTTTGAGAAAATTTTTATGGAGAGACGAAGCGAAATTCGACAAACTGTCTCCATTTCTGGACACCGAAGGAGCAAGTCACACAGGAATGATTAAATGTTCCCAAACATTTTCTGTAAATGTGTGGATGGGAATCACAGATGTAATTGGGTCAATCTTTCTGCCGCGATATTTAATCGGGGAACTGGCAGAGGTTTTCTTGGAAAAAGTTCCGATGGACACAAGGCAAAAAGTGATTTACCAGCACGATGGTTGCCCGGCACACTTTCGTATTACCTTGTGGGTGTAGCGGTCGGCAGAGGAAGTCCAATCCCTTGGCCCGCAAGATGTCCAGGTTAAACACCCCTGGACTTTATCATTGGTTCCACACGAAAGAATTGGTTTATTCGACTCCTGTCAACTCGGCAGAAGAACTCAGACAGAGAATCACGATTGTATCACAGTTCATAATGAGAACCCTAACTACAACGGTGACAAAACCGAAATAAGAAAAATACTTTGTGCTTGTATTTAGCCCAGAGATTCAGATTTTGAACAAGACCTTTGAAAAAGAAATTAAACACATTTGAGCATATTTTTTTTTATCTATCTGTACCTTTTCGTAAATAAATTAAAGTCTACCTGCTCTCTTGTTATCAATGTTTTTCAGGGGAAATGGGGGAATTTTGTTAAAAATTTGTACCTTGCTGGATTACTACTAAGTTATTTACGTAATTTGTATGCGTAATGCAGAAATGTTTTTTTGAGATGAATTGTCTTTTTTGGCTTGGAACTTCATTAAAAAAATAAAAATTTAATAATTTTGATCTGCTGCTTTGAAATATTCGATGTTTTTGTATATTTTACTAAAGTATTGTCAAGATGTCAACCACGTATTCAAATTAAAATTAGTAGAATTCGAAAGCTAGTGTTTTTTTTTATTAAATTTGTAACTTGTAAATAGAGGATTTTCCAAAAAAAAACCTATATCTCGAAAACGGTTCACTTTTGCATAAGACACTCTTAGAGTTAAATTTTTTGCATATTAACTATACGATCAAGCCTTAAAATGGATACGTCAAATCACCAGTAACCTGTATATGATAAACACCATATAATAATAAAATTCCATATTCACTTTTTCGAAGGTTCAATTTTTTTTTTAATTCACAAGAAAAGAATATGAAAAGCAAAATAATCATCCCCTTTGAACATGAATTTAAATGGAACATCCAGTAAATATGAGGAGCTTATTAAGAAAAGTTGTTATGATAAAGAAAAAATACAGTCAGACTCTGAATCAGAATCTGTTTAGAGGAAAATAAAAGAATAGAGGATATATTTAGAAATTGGGTTATTCTAGACCAGTGCTTCTCAATCAATGTTCCACAGAACACCAGAGTTCCGCAAATGACTTCCAGGAATTCCCCAAACATGTACAATAGCATTTAGTTGTATTTTTTTGATAGTTTTTAAAATCGAATATAAAGTACAATTTCACTAGTTTGAGGACCCGGAAGGACAAGCCTCCAATGGTATACTGCAGGTGTTATACCATACTGAGCAAGATAGTAAATACTGCAATGCCACCAATGACATTTTTTCAACTACCACAAGAAACTGGCTGGTAAAAATTTTGAAAAACTGAAAAAATCATTTCACAGAAAAAATTATACGAGTTTTCGGTTCTAGTTTTCTAAGTTAGGCGTATTAGCAAGAAAAAACATACATCCTTATTTTCCATTGTTAACAATTAACAGAATTTGGAATGATTTAGAAATCCTTTGATGAAGAACTGTGTTTTCGATTTTCAACCAAAATATCCCAAATAAATGAAATAAGCAAAAACAAACGAGCTCAGTTTTTAAAAATTTTGATTTTTAACTTGAATTTATTCTGTAAAAAAAACATCAACATTTTTGTGTTTAATACACAATTTTTAAGGTGAACTACAATTCGCTTTAAAACTCTTGGCAAATGATAAACAATAGAACACTTAAATTTTGAGATTCTGTACTCGAAAAACTATAATATGCGAACAATAAGAGTTCGGAATAAATTAAATTGATTTTAAGGATTGATGGCGAAAATTTGACACAACTTAATAAGGTTAGGAAATCTAAATGACAAAATAGCATGTTAGTAACTCTGTTAACATGGGATCTAAAATTCGATAATTGATTATAGAAATAACTAGCAGGTAATACATTCGAAAATAAGACTAGCTTGGAATTCTTTTGGATAATCTGTAAAACTGTACTGATTACAAGCAGAGTGCACTACCCAGACCAGACCAATTGAGGGTACAGACGACTACAGCTAAGATGGAGTGACCTACTGAAAATTGATGGGTACAAACTAGAGATAGGAAATAAGATTAGGAAAGTTTATATAAAGCATATAAAATATATGAAAAAAACATTCCTAAACAAAGTAACTATCTCCAAAATTTTGCTCCCCCGAATTTTTACCATTTGGAACACTCTTCACTTGATGAATTTGTACTATAACTTGTCTATAAGCTCCTCCATTTTATATTAAGAATATACATAGATACAAAATTATAATACAAATAATAAATAATATCTACAAAGTTAATAAACAATAAAAGTAATACACAAAGAAAAAAATTGGCAATATGTCTAGCATAAACGGGGGATTTGAACAAGATATCTTTGTTCTTGTTACTTATAAAGTCTGGTTCTTCTTCCTTTACATTATCTTTAATAAAGCAAACTGCACAGCTAGTACCAACCATAAAAGGGTTGGTGACCAAACGTCTTCGGAGAGTTATGGGCACTGTACCCATGGATTCCAGCATTGTGGTGAAGTCCATTCTGAGGGAAGCTCGTCAGTCCTTGGCTATGAATGCTTAGAGATTGAGGAAGTTGTCCTAAAGATGTGGGCAATGACTGATTCACCGCGGATGGACTGGCATTCCTACCAGGTGATATGCCCCATTGGTTGGGCAGGTGTTGAATATTGTTGTTTGAAACTTCATTGGTGCATGGAGACTCGTTACCGTTACTATTTCCTGAATAGAAAAGCAAAAGTGATTAGTTTTTGTTAGTGGCGATCTAGTTTATAGTTTCAAGACTTCGTGCTGTTTTAAACATCTATTTACCATATATTTGACATAATATTTAAACTCTAATATGCATACATACAAATAAAACAAGAATATAAGGCGTATGAACAATAGGGAACATACAAGTGTACGAAGAAGAAAAAGAGAAGTTTTACGGAGAACTTAAAATAGTACTAAAGATAACCAAAGGTGTGGAAATCCAAGAAGATAACCACATAAGAAATATTGTATGAAGATATGGCATAGGAACAAGAAAATAAATATTTCTGCACAGGAAACGGGTTAACGATATCAACAACATAGTCGCCGACTATATACGTGGCAATCACCGGGAGACCGATGTCGAAATTAGTGGCTGCTTTATATTGATGATGAGACAAAATTTCATGAAAGATTCGCCTTCTCAAGAGAACGAAAGGGTGGAAAACTTATGCCAAAATGATCATCATTGAAGCACTCAAAGAAACTCCCGAAAAACAAACTACAGAGAAACGTCAACATTGGATACTAGATTCTACATTACAAATAGTTAAAGGGAAGTGAGGATAAATGGTATAAATACTGTAGAAGAAAAGAATAAATACGCCCAACTTAGTAAAGTTATACAACAATGCTGTAGAAAAGAGAAGAAAGAACAACTCAAAAGAATGTGCACAGAAGCTCAAAGAAACGCTGAGCATAACAACACAAGTGATTTATACAAAGTAATGAATGTAATTAACAAGCGGTAGAAACCACGCTCATGGACAATTGAAAACAACATTAAACGCTAGAAGTATGGAGACTCTACAGCGAAACGCTATTCGAGGAAGATGGAAGAACTCACTCACAACAATGAACAACAAGATTTACAGAAAGAACCAACAGTACTAAAGGAAGAATTAAGAGATGCCATCAAAAAACTCAAAACCTTAACAACCCCAGGACCAGATAATATCACTGCAGAAATCATAATAGCAATGGGCGAACATGGCGTAAATATAATGCATGAATTATGCCAAATAACATGGACAACAGGACAATGGCCTAAGGACTGGATAAATTCGGTCTTCGTCCCATTACATACAAAAGGACGGAAAGATAAATGCCGGAATTATCGTTTGATAGCGTTAATGTCACATTCCAGTAAGATCCCCATCAAAACAATCAATGAAAGACTAAAATATCATGGCAAATACCACCACAGCAAGCTGGGTTTGTAAAAGGACGAGGCACTCGTGAGCAGATTTCTAACTTAAAACAGATCATCGAGATATCGCGGGAAATAAATAAATCAATATACATGTGCTTTGTTGACTATCAGAAAGCCTTCGACAGTATCAGTAACATTTAGGACCATTTTGTGTGAGATGGGAGTTCCCCACCATCTCAACTCATTGATTCAGCATCTGTACAATCATAGCAGGGCAGAGGTGCAAATAGACAAATACTAATCCAATCATTGTAACATCAAAATCGGAGCCCGACAAGTGTTGCGAATTATTTTTAATATATA
>JAWQRN010000438.1:0-29586 GCA_033557685.1 Sperchopsis tessellata
AGTTCATTTCTGTATTTAATATATTGACTTGGCCGGTTTGCTTGATATTTGATTTTATCAAATATTAAAATTACACAGGTATGTATTGTTTTCATTCCAAAATCTTAAAAAATAAAAGAAATATTTTCTAATTTAAGTCTTCAAAATACTGATCATTTACTTTTTGACAGTATGCACGTCTACCAACAAATCTCTGAGTTATATTTGCCCAACGAATTTAATCACATTCATATATTATCCTTTACCTCAATGTTTGCAAGTTGTTTGGACGTCACACATTGATAACAGATTTTCCAGATCTTATTTATTTTTCCCATAGAAAAATAAATAAGATCTGGAAAACAATAATACTAACAATATACGTTCTATACTCGTGTATTATAATGCAGAGATGCTCCATCTTGCTGAAACCAAAGATATTGAGGAAGATGTCCATTTTCCTTCACCTATTTAATTTTATCGATATTTATATTTAGCTTAATATTTCGTAGCGTCATGATGGTTGGTTTCGATGGTTGTGTCTGAATTTGCCAGAATTGTATTATCTTTTCGAAAAATGTGTCAAAGTTTATAGAACTTATATAACACATTCATATTTATTAAGGAATAACCAAGATTCAATCTGAAGTAATGGACTTTAAAACGGATTATAAAACGTGCATTTTTTTAGATATTTTTAACTTAATGTTAATTAGTATAAACACAAACCTGTTAAACAGGCCCTGTGTTTGTAGTCAAAAGCTACAAGTACACAGTCTTGAGCTAGTATTTATTTAGTTTAGAGTATAGTGGCGCGTATAAGTTGATAATAATTATATATGTTATTGAACTGTTACACACAAATTTCTATTATGAGTGATGCTATGTATGAGAGCATGTTACACAAGACAATAGAAAAGTGTAATATGTTTCCTGAATAAAAGTGGTCAAACATTATTAACATCGGGGAGAAAAAAATACGAATCTGACAAACGATTTTGTTATTAGCTCTAGTTTTGGAGATACACAACTTTTCTTCTATATATAATAGTGAAAAGCAAAATTTCTACAGAATTATATCATTCATCAAATTCATTTTCATTAAATCAATCGCAAATACAACAAAATAAAACAAACCAAACAACAAAAACATACAGGAGTTGAAATTATTATCTGTAATACTGAAATAGTGGCCTAATCAGTGCTCCTTCTCTTTGATTGTCGCCTGTAATCCTGTTCTGGAATATTTCTTGTTAATGGCAAACAGTAATCTATAAGCATAGCGGAGTTTCACAGATCCTGATCTTCGTTCCATTGTTAAAATGTCTTGATGGAACCACTCACCATGCTCATCACTCATTGCATCGCTGTTCTGGGAAGAAATCTAGATGAGAGTGGAGAAAGTGTATTTCGAGGGACGTTTTGCATTATAATCTTTGATACTTGCCTAAAAGGTAGTTTACCAGCTCAACTATTTTAAAGACTTTCCAAGGTGGTTGCTCATAGTCCTTGAGGGATCCAATGAAGTTTTAATCCACAAGAAGTTTACAAATTTGAGGCCCAATAAAGATTCCTTCCTTAATGATAGCCTCTCACAGCCGTGCAAATTTGTTTCTCAAGTACTTGAAAACTTCTCCATCCCTGGTCATCCCGTTTATACAGTTATTTATAAGACCGAGTTTTATGTATCAGAGGGGCAGAAGAATTTTGCTTCTATCAACGATAGGTCTGTGCTGGACATTCTTTACCCCTGGTCGCAGAGTTTTCTGTTGTAGTGTGACGATCTAGCCCGACTGTCCCATTCATAAAGTAATTAGCAATACTTTGTATATAACGACTGTGGGCCCAGCAATACTGAAATTACCTTCAGGTCTCCACAGATTTGCCATTGGTGGTTTTTGTATTTAATTACTTCTAGAAATAATTTCATATTGTTATGTTTCCTTCATATGGACAGCATGGACTACAGAAATTGAAGGAAGAGAATTGCTGTTGTGCAGCAAAACAGCTTTTAAACTAAGCTTTGAAGAGTATGAATAGCCTCCAATCATGTGGGTTGTGCTCCACATTCAAAGCTGTCATCAAACTATTCACATTATGATAGGCAACTAGGTTATTATTTTGTTTTTAAAATATGGAAGTAAGTCTTTGTGCTGACTCCTGTGCACTGACACTTGAACGTTACATTCTAGCAGATTACATTATTTGAGCCTAGATCCTAGAAGCACGGCTTTGTCTTTTGGTAGATCCAGGTCTCGAATTAAATCACTTTCACCATAGGTAAGTCTGTGTGGCTCACCCAGTAACTGAGGTGTGAAATATGGGTCTGATGTCACCTCCGTATTGTCTTCATATACCTATACTCCTCTGGTGGGGTAGGTACTAGTGGAATAGCTAACTGGTTGTTGAGATATTGTATGCTCAATTTCTTATTGCTTGATAGACCATGATTGATAGGTTCCATGTAGAAATAATAGTTATCTACGTGATTTATCGGCTCTCTCCAAATTATTGGAATGTCAAATAGCATTGAACGTACGTTTTTTATTGATCCATCCACTTCACATTCACAAAACAAGTATTGCAGTAGATATGAGGTGCCCACGTTTTGTCTTAATCCCCTAATCTCGTACCAAAATAATGGTGATAGGAGGTCTTCACAAGTGGAGTAACTGAGCATTTTTGGGCGGCAAATGTCACATCACCACACACATAACAGAAATTCTCAAATTTGTTAATACATTTACGTGGCATCCTGGCTTTTCAAGTTGAGTATGACTTTAAAAAAAAACTGCAAACAATGAAAGGAACAACATTCTAACCTTCACTCCAAGTAATCTGTAATCTCAGATTTGTCTACCCCTATATTTCCTTTATGTACTAACTTACTTAGCTGATCGGAACGTCACACGTTTAATTATATATATATATATATATATATATAAGAAGTTATGGCCTGGTGTATGTAGGTATAGATGTATGTATTTATGTGGCTCGCTGCTAAGCCTAAGCCTATACGTTATGAGATAAGAGTGAGCACTAACTATGTGAGTTGTTGTTTATTTTGATATGCGCGTGACGAATATGAGAAAGACGAAGCGAAGCTAAGCTAGCTTTCACGTACTTTTATTTATTGCTAAGCGAGCGTACACACAGAGTCAAGCATGATAATGAACATTCATTTAATAGAGCATGGGGGCGCTCACATGGCTAGGAAAAAATACAAAATTTATATTTCTTAATATTATTAAGTCATTATGGGTTATATTGACATATTATGACATGGTTGGGTCTCCTGTGTTCAAGTTAAGTGCCATTGTTAGGTACCTCAATACTCCACTAGGGAAATAAAAGTTAAAATTTTAATTGTTACGTAACGTAATTGACGCACCAGTGTTACGGTACAGGGAAATTTGTTTTATACACAAGCCTTATAATAAACATATACTTTGGTATTATTACACTTGACATCTTTAGATTAGCTCTTCAAAAAATTACACTGGCAACGCCGGGTATTTCAGCTAGTACATCATAAATCGGCTATATGTCGGAAATGAGACCTAACTAAACGTATTAAAAGTCATATTCGTTTTTAACACACTGAAATCAATAAGAAATTAGTATTTTTAAGTCAGAACATTATCATTGTTGGCCAGTGTTAAAATTAGTCTTAACTCTTTAGTGAGTTACTAAACTTAATTTTAGTTTTTTTCTGAATAAACATCAAACGATTCCTTACCACGCAGATATAATACATTTATCATCCTATATTTTAAAAGAAAATCACATACGTCAGCATATTTTATGCTGATGCCCTCTTTTAATTATTTCCGCCCTTATCGCAACCTGTGCATCTGTCACTATCAGTTTGGAGTTGATATTGAGAAGACTAGAAGACGACACATAATCCTGAGGGACACTACGTGAGGTACAATTTCAGAAATAGCGTTTTCCGGTATATTTTCAGAAATAGTATTTTCCATCACGTTTTATATGTGGTTTCAATATGAGTTTGAGATAAATTGAGTATCTCTTCTATCCATACCGACGTTTCTCAGAACTTATGCAACCACTTGGACTGTTTACTTTTTCAACTGCCATCCAAATAAGACGTAAAAATAAACTCTTGGAAAACTTGTTTTTAAAAAATTTTATATAAATATTTACAACGGTTTACAAAAAATTTTCTAATATATTTACAGTATCTCTATATAATAAAATACGTATTGGAAAACAGGTTTAAAATATCTTGAGAAGAATATATAACTTCTTTTGCATATTGATCAAATAAATCAGCAATGAAATTTGCGTTATAAACTAAACAGAATAAAATTGTAAAGAAGTTGATATACAATTTACTTAAAATAGCCTCCTCGTGACTTCACACAGACTTGTAATCATCGACGCCAGTCATCTGTGGAAGAACGCACGACTTCTATGGAATATTGGGCACTGATAGAACTAAAAATCATTTTAAATTTCAATGACTTGTAGCGCACACCTCATACTCAAAAAATGACCAAATTTTTTAATCCAAAGAATTCAGGCTTGGGCTTGATGAAGGCAATTTTAGTGTTTAATAAAATCAATATTTTGCTTATGAAATCATTATTCTGAAGACTTTCCATTATGAACCGGTGCTTAATCATGTTTAAAAACCCATTAATAAATATTAGTATTGAGAAGATTCACAATGGACTCCAGAGTGCCCGCTTGATACATCGTATCCTAAGATTTGACAAATTTTCTACAAAAATGAACTTGAATGGTGTCCAAATAAGATGATGATGGCCTATTAGTTGAACACGACGGGCCTTTCAATCAGCTTCAGCACTACTACAAGTGTAGACTCTATAATGTTCTCCACTCATCTGCATAAAGAATTCTGACATGTTTGTTATCTGCGCATCGGTAATGAAGCAAATTTGATCTTTCATTGTTTTGTTTTAACGTATAGTATAAAAATGACATCTTTTTTCGATAACAGCTTGCTCACGATTTGAAATGAAACTTCAGTGTAACTTCTAATATTGCGATAATCAATTTTTGTCTTATGTTTAGATTTTTCAACAATTTAAAAATCGTTGTTAATGACCATACATATATAACGCAATAATTGCGATAAGGTTTTTTTTCCCCATTCCATTATTATTTACGATGCTACTACAAAATTTCTACAACTTTCTATTCAATAACGATAGGACTACAAACAATAAACCTGCTTTTAATTCTGTACTGGATTCTGAATTCAATTGTCACATATTTTAGGTTTTCTGGGAGACAACCATATGTAGGCTTCTCTTTTTGTCGATGATTCGTCTTCTTTGGGCATTATTTGATTATTGATTCTCCTGCAGCAGTGGATAAATCGTCGGAAGAAAAGCCTACGCACTGCTATCTCCTGGAAAACATGAAGATACACCTTCGTTTATTTCTCCGGTTACTTAAATCGTAGAAACAAACAAAACATTTCGGGTACAAAGGTTATGACTTGACTACGTAATGTTCCACGTGTTATTATTTGTTTGGAAGGAGTGGTGAGATGAATCCTCCCCTTGAAGTTTTACTGTGGAGCGGAGTGTAAAAGTTGAACTTCCTGTACATGGTTGGTGGTATCTAGATTTCTTAAACACAATGACCTTTATAAATGCTATTATACAGAACACCTAGGAAACAAATGTCACTTTAACTATGCAGTAGAACTTTTAATTTACAGCTAACAATTATTCAACAACTTTCAACGCTCTTGAGCTGGCTAAGGCTGGAGAAGGTAGAATATACAATGTATGGATGATTAGTAGTTTATTGTTAGTTATGTCACAGCTTTAAATTTGTATCGGTATAATTATTTAATTTTTGTTTAATTTTTCAGCAATGCGCAATTTCGAAATGCTAAATTATTTACAGCGTTTATAAATTTGTTAAGGAGTCGTTGCCATCATTGTAAGAAGTAACATCGATAAAATAGTTAGAGAAGATATAAACTCTCCATCAGTGCCTTACAGCTTCGAGTGTGAAGCAATAGATGTCGTTTTAGATAAACAGTTTCATTCTATTTTATGTATATATCGTTCCCCGCATAGTGATACAAATATGTGTTTTAATAAACTTGAAACAATGTTGCAGGCTATTTGTATCAATAATAGTCTTGTTCTTCTTGATGGCGACTATAATATCGATACTTCTGTAAATAGTAAAGATTGTCTTGATTTTATAAACCTTTGTGAATCATATAATTTATATTTAACTATTAAAAATGCATCTAGGTTTACACGTAATTCTGGTACACGCATAGACAATATTATCACTAATATAGAGAGTGTTATATCTGTTACAGTCCTTTTTACCTCTCTATCGGATTACATGGTTCAAATAATACAGTTTGAGGTAAAATCTAAAGAAAATTTCGTGACTGTACGTAAAAGAAACTATAGCTTCGAAAATATACGTAACAGTTTGTCCTTGGAGTCGTGGGGATGGTGTTTTTTGTTCGGGTGATGCGGATGCTTTAATGATTTCTTATCCATTTTCGTCTCTTATTTTAACATGTGCTTTCCGAAAGTGCGCACTATCTACAATTCAGTTTGTAAAACTGCCTGGTTAACTCAAAATGTAATTCGAGCCCGAGAAAATTTGAAGATATTTGAAACTTTATCCTCTACATCTCCAGAACTTTTATTTATATATAAAAAGAAGGAAGTTGAGTATGACAGTCTGGTCAATGGAACGAAAAAGTTTTATTTCTCTAATAAAATCAAAAACTCTGAAAATAAGAAAGCTGAAATATGGAAAACTGTCAACCTATTAACTGGGAAATCTATAAAACGAGTTTACATGAGGCTGAATGGCACATTATTTATTAGATATTGCTAATAATTTTAATGATGTTTTTTTTTTAAATGCAACTGGTAATGTTTCAAATGAAATACCTCCTGCTGAAAAGCATTTTGGAGTTTCCAAAGTTGAATCGTCATTTATCCTGCTACATAAAATGAAATTTATAATATTGTTTTAATTTTAAGAAGTAAATAAGTGGTGGTTTGGATGAAATTCCGCCTTTTGTTATAAAAAAAGTATAAACAGCATTATGCAACCTCTTACATATATTCTGAATTTATCGTTATTATCTGGAGTGTTTCCCTCTCCTCTTAAAATGGCGTTAGTGAAACCTTTGTTCAAAAAGAGCGATCCTAGCTGCACAAAAAATTGTGGACCCATTACTTTATTGACAGGCCTTTCAAACATATTTGAACTGGTAATGACCAAACGACTTGCGCAATATCTTAATGAGTTCAAAATACTGAACGACTTCCCACATTGTTTATTGTTTGTGTATTTTTTATTTAACTTCGGCCTTTTTCCGCTGCTTTGGCCAATCACCAATTTTGCCGCAAACTGTACTACAATGACTTTTCCCCATGCTTAGTAGCTTAGTACATAGCCACTGAGCTACGAGACGGCTTGACTTCCAACATTGTTTTAGGCAGATACGTAATACAGAAACAGCAAATTTTGATTATATTTCTAGGGTGTGTATAAATTTAGCTTGTGGTATATTCGTTGATCTGTCAATGGCCTTTAGTTCGATTGACCATGGTTTGTTGCTTTCAAAATAATAAGGACTGGTGACTCACAGGGCAGAATCTTAAGCCCACTTCTTTTTATAATATTCGTAAGTGACATGTCTCAGATAGTTTCAAACTCTGCCCACAGTTTGATAAAAATTTCCAATATTACAAATCATTTGACGGTTGGAAATCATTTTACGGACAATATTTCTAAGGGTGTGATACTGTATGAACAAATGAAGGCATGGTTTCAAGAAAACTCGCTTCTTCTTAATAGGGAAAAAACATATGCTCTTTTGTTTCAGATGCGCAATGCATCTGGAGGTATACCTGATGGTATGGGTTTGGGTGGTGGCCCAGTGGCATTTTCAACTTGTGTGAAGCTCTTGGGTGTTGTTATATATTTCAGGCTTAGTAAGAATATTTACTCGTTAAGAGTATTATCTCAGCATATTGACGGATCATCCCTTCGCACACTGTATTTTGTGAGCGTGTATTCTATTTTAAAATATGAAATATATTTCTGGGGAGCAATTGTGAGTGCTCCAAGAGTGTTTGTTTAGCAAAAGAGAGCTGTGCGTACCATATATGGCTTAACCTATCTTGAATCCTGAGGAGTTTGTAAGAAGAATAACTTGCTTACAGTACCTGCGCTATATATGTATGCACTCCGAACTCGTACTGCAACATAAGCGTTGTTTCATATATATGCTTAGAGTCTAGATCTGGTTAACTACGAGAGGTAAGCATCAATATCCAAGTTGCATCGGACGAAATTGATACGTTATTTACAACATTTATCTACTAATAGTACATAAACTAGGTAATTAACCAGACATAGACGCTAAGCATATATACGAAACAACGCTTATGTTGCAGTACGTGTTCGGAGTGCATAAGTGTAACTCAGTGTCATTGAAGACGAGTGGAACTCAGAAATGCATTTGGCACATATTTTCAATTCCCGCATCTTTTAAAATGAATTAAAATATTCGTACTGCAATGTACGTATATGTAAACAAACACGCGGTTGTCTCATACCGGCATTTCTAAGTCGAGCCATTACATACAACCTGACACCGCTGAAGCATAATATTATTAGAATGTTGTAAATTATCAAATGGGTTTTCATTTGGAATATGACCTGTAATAACATCATTGTGTTTTAATTTTCTTGTTGAATGAATTATATGCTTATATAGTGAAATCGCATATGTTTTTTTAAATTGTACGGGAGTCTTGAGATGTCCTTGTGTCTTTAAATGTCGGATAAGTTCAATGAACGTTGAATGTAATTTCTATATTGAGTTATTATATTGAGGGTGATTTAATTTTGTGTAGGGGTAATAAATCAGAAATAACAGAGTTTTAAACTTCTCTTTCATTATCAACAATTATTTCAGTTGGCAAACGATGATGAGAAAATACTGATATTAAGTGACTGACTATTTTAGTAGAGGATAACAAAGTGGACTATATGCTTGTGCAAATTTGATAAAGGTGTCTATAATTTTTAATAACATTGTTTGTGCTAATGTAAAAGTGTCTCATTTTCAATGATATAATTGCAGCTTAAATTCATTTAAATTTTATTAGGACTTCTTACTTGCTCTGTTAACATATTTCACAGTTTTTGATTCTGTTTTATCAACGCCGCTGTGACAGGTTTTGTGCAGATTGATTTTATTAACATGGCTGGATGTGTGACGTTTGACTATGTGCATTCTATCGGAAATTATTAGTAACTACACCGTACAATAGTACCTAATAGTTAGCTTAAACGATTATATAAAAATCACTGTTTATGCCGTCCGTAGCATTATTTAAGTACCCGTGGTGTCAAAACTTGTACCTAGGGTTATTACAATACGTGAGACGAACAATAGGCCGATAGCGTCATTTTCTGAAACATTTAATTTGGGAATTCTAAGACGCGCTATGGCCGTAACGGCAGATTTTATAGCTATGGAAGTTTGGGGGTAAGTCACACATTCAATTCTCAAACAAGGCAGATGTTCAAAATTCACAACTCATAGAGTTCATCTTATATTTTTGAAAAGAACTGTATTTTTACTCAGTGTCGACGTACATTTGGCTACACATTAATTATTATAACTTGCAACAGTGCATCCTTTTTATAAGTGTGGGTACAATAAGACAGTGTGTGAAATATTAAAATCCTTCTTGCCACCCGCATTCCTAATCCGTCCTTAATATAACGCACGAACCAGTAGTTGGAGCCCATACACTCACACGCATGCAGTTGGTGCCCATACGCACACATGTCTATAGATATTGGAAGTAAAGTTAGCGAAAATATTTTTACTAGCTTTTGCATGCAAGAAATTAACTCCTATTTACAAGGATAAATTACAACATTTTGGTGCTTCGACCTTTATAGAGCCAACATTCTTGTTCTTCGAGCAGTAGAAGTACCAACATTTGGTCAATTCGAGCCGGATAAATAGGATTTTTTTTGTATTATAAGCACGTGTAACTTTTATAAAATTCGTCTATGTTTATTACCTTACATAGTTCACGTAATCATATTTTTAATACAAAAAGAGAAAAGGTATTTAGAGGCAAATATGGAAATTCACAAAAGAAAATTGCCACGATTATTGCGAGATGTATTTGCCGCAAGAAATACGGCCAATTCACACATAGCTCTATTTAAAGTCAAATATAAAGTAGTTTGTACATCATATCATTTATTTGATGAAATTTGTGACAAATTATTTAGAATTTATTTAAATTTGGAACGAATTTCGTTCAAGAAATTAAAAATACTTACTTTCAGTAATTTATGATAAATTATATAATACCCCAGGCCCATGGACTCAAACAGTACAAACTTCATTAAATCTCCTGCAAATAAGCATACCTAAATTCAATGGCGATGATTTAGCTAAATGGTCAACTTTTAAGGACATGTTCATATCTTAATATATAATATTCCCCTCCCTGATGTATGTAAATAATATTATCTTCATGAGGTCCTTTCTGGCAAGACATTGTCTATCATAAACATGCTTCGTATTATAGGTACGAATTACTGCATAGTTTGGCAAGAACTTCTTGACAAATATGACAATATAAGACTCATAGCAAATAATTACCTTAAAAATATTCTAAATCTTTCCCATCTGACTGATAAAATCACAGCATCATCTCTTCAATTTTTCTTAAATACTTTAAGTGAAAATTAAAGAGCCTTCCTGCATTTAAATATACTGAATGAATGTGATTTTGATGTTGACACTTGCTTTACATGCGAATCAGAAATGGCAAATAGGACTGATCTACCAACTTCTTCACATATCCTGGAGTTCGACCGTCAAGAGTGCAAAATATTTGAAAATTCAGCCATTAGTAATTTTTCTGGGCCATCAGCCACACAAAAACATATTACTAAATTAGGGCACTCGAAAACGTTACTGCTGTTCAGCGTTTCGTCCACAAGTAAAATTCCTTGCTTCCTCGCATGCCAACAAGTACGTAAAATCTATTCGTGGGATAAATTCAAGGCTATGTATGCTCATAAGCGATATGATTTAGGAAAATCTTTAAAGCTGTGCATCAATTGTCTTTTTTTTCTGGGCATTCTACCAAGGAATGTACTAAACAATTCAATTGACGTAAATAAGAGAAAAGGCACAATAGTTTCGAACAAAACTCAACTCATGCAAAATCAGATTCAACTCCCGCTGCAACACAAACTGATTCTAAATGTGGCATCAGGTACTCACTCTGTCCAATTGGGAACCATCATAATAAATATCGCTGATTCCCAAGGTCAGTTACATCCTGTCAAAGGAATCATAGACTCTGGCTCCAACACTTATATCATAACACAAAGTTGTGCTAAAATACCTGGACTTAGACATCTGCCTATGCCAGTTACAGTATCTGGTTTGGGACAAACTGCTATATCCGGAAGTAGGTACAAGGTGGCTTGTTCAATTTCATCAAATTATAATTCTTTCCCTCCCTTGAAAACAGAGGCTATTGTTTTACCCCGCATCACTGCAGATTTTCCTGTAGTCCTGCCATCTGATCATATTAAGCACACATTCCAGTCACTTCCTCTAGCAGATCTGACATTTCATATATCATCACCTATTGATTTTCTTCTCGGGTGTGATATATACTCTTAGATCCTCCCTTCACTTCCTCTTGCTACAATTCATGGTAGACCATCCGCAATTACAATTACATTGGGATATGTTATTTTAGGAAAAGTTCCACAAACGCCATCTTCTAACATCACGAATCTTTTAGTGAACACAGATCCACCTCAGGGGGAAACCACGCAGGCATTCTGTGAAATCGAGGAACCTTATACCTCAACTCATATACAGTCTGTCGATGTGCTCGCAGAGTAATATTTTTTAAATACTCGTTCGGATGACTCGACAGGAAAATATTCCATCGATCTTCCTTTAAAATAAGATATTCCACCGGTTGTTTACTCATATCTTAAACAATACAACCTTGCATCACTCACATCGCACTTCCATGTCGAAGTATAGAATTCTAGATCATATGGCAAAAATGAAACTCTCTCCTTTGAAGACTATCTCAATCCCTTAGCTTAAACTTTCTTCAACTGGACATTTTTCATAACCATTATATTGTTACAACGTCTTCTACATAAACTGTCAATCTTAGATGTACAACCATTCACAAGTTTACCATGGTTTTAGTATGGCTTCACTCTTAAAACCTTTACAGCTGATCGTATTTAAAATATACACTAACATATAATACCATCATATAATAATAACGCTGTAATGAGGGAGCTGGTTTAATAGGCGGAACTTAGGTATGTATTCATTTTTATATATAAGTAGTTTCACGTTTTATGTATTAATACCATTTTATGTTTTTCATTGTATGGATTTCTCTAAATTTAATGTAGGTTAAAATAAATTCCTGCCTGATTGCCGTACAGGCTGGCTACAAACTTTTGCCGCAGCGAAAAGGTTAATAATTTAGCTTCATTATCATTTTCGAACATTTCCGAATATGCACATATTTACACACAGTGACCATAAAACTAATTATCTACTAAAGCAAGTTTGTTCGCGTTGATCAGCAAAGTTTCTAACAATGTTGAGTTTAATTCATCCCATGTGGTTACATCTTGAATGTTAAATAGAGATTGCCGGATAATCTGCAAATAAGTGAAATAAACGTTACGAAATTTTGAAGGGTTACTTTGTTATAACATGCATTAATGACGATTTTACAGGTTCCTACACATTTGTTAAATTTATTAACATTACCATCAAACAATGGGATGCAATTCAAATATTCCGGTTTAAAATCAGATTCAAATTACTCAAATTTAGTTTATTTTTGTTAAACTGTTAAAATTTTGGGATTCAGAATCAGTTAAAGCTGGTATAAAAAATAGATTATAGAGATATTAAAAGTTTTAAATCTTGAGTTTGTAAAATGTTTTTGCATCAAATATGCTCTAAGCGTTATGTAGGACTTCTTTCAGGAATGTTTTCGGTCTGTGTCGGATACTGCTGAAAATTTGTACTTCATAATTTATTCTAAAACAAGTTTGATTAACCTACCCAATGCGCCGATTAAGTATCTGCGATTATAAAACTTGTTTCTAAAAAAAATTATTACAATAGAAAATATTCACTTTACTATGATTTGTCTACTAATCTAATATATCTATATAAAATAACATTTTTGTTGAAAGAGAACGGAAATTTAAAAACTAGGTCGTCCATCAATTTTAATGTACCAGGTATCATTGTTTGAGATAATTCATGCGTCTAAATTGGTGGGGAGAGACGTCAGTAGTTTAATTATGATTCAAGAAATATATTGCAATGGGGAAGGCTTATCATAAAATATAACGTGAGTGTGAAGCAATTGTCTAAAATGGATATAATAACTGACGTATTTCTCTCTTCTTCGGTTTATAATTGGATCTATCTCTACTAGTCGGATGACAAGAAGTATTTTCTTCTTTAAAGTTTTAATTTTATTTGTTCATTTTTAATGTTTCTTTATGTTCTGGGCTCTAGAAGGTTTTCATTACTAGATTTTTGTATTCCATAATGTTTTTAATATTATTGATGTTTTTGTTTACTATTAAATCATATTTCTATTGCAATTCATCGATACCTGGACATGTATTTGACATCTGTTGCTCTCTGTCATATGAAATCTTTGACTTGGCTTCTTAATATATGAACTATCTAGTCTATTTCATAGTCCTGTTTGATAAGATTAAATCTCTCATGCATCATCTATTATTGTTTATTTACGATATTATCGCCTATAAGGTGGTTTATTCGTGCTACCTAAAACTCTTCTCACCCATCCATAATCGTTGGACAGTTGTTAAATTTCTGATGTCAGATGATTTCTATTTAGGCAGCACTCTACCTAACCTTAGATCCATTGTCTCACGATGGATTATGGTATTACACAAAGTTCACACCCAGTTACGAAAGAGCAAGTAGTGCCTGAAATTATTTACTTGTTGACCAGTAGATAAACAATTTTTTTAATTTTCTATCAAAGTGTTATCATATATACTTTAATTTGCAAACCAATACATTAACTGTCATTGTGGTGCTTTAATAGAATTCCCATTTCAAATGTTCATGGCCTCCAGATTGTAGTCTTATCTATCCCTTGGTATGAGTCTGATAAGTATTTCAGAAAAGCCTACTGACAAGTAATTATTTTAATATTAATTCGAACTGTTTCTACATTACCAGAAGACATTTAAAAAGGCGATAGAACCTATTGAAATGAAGGAAAAGTGTTTAGTCACTGATAAAAAGTACCCCTTAAGTGATACTTCCAGTATTACATAGGCATAGCATTACCTCATCATCCCCACCTATGCAGGGTTATTGTTAAACTTAACGGCTTCAGTCAGTCTTTTAGAGCGTCAGTCAGTCTTATGTGAACCAGTCTGTCTAAAGCAACAAGTCTGTATTGTTACCCTCTTTAGCATTTCCTGTACCACAAATAATTGTATACATGATTTATATTCGCAAATCAACAGAAGACTATAATAACACCTATTTACGTTCCATGTCAATTAGTGTACCCTCACGTGGGCAAGTGAAAGCGTCTTATATGTGCACCTTGTTTCTTATGTGCTTTGGTTCGTGTACATTTTTTTTACCAATTCTCCACTTCCTTCATAATTCACAATCCAATTTCCTACATTTCTTCTCGAAACCAGCGAGGAATAAATAATGAAACGTTTTGCTACTTCTGGATCACTGGAACCTGATGTAACGGATTGAAGATCCTGAAATACTCAAATACGTTGAACAAAATAACTCGGGAGTCGACCTATTAAGTAATGTCTGTACGTGAATCAGTCTAGTGGTAGTAACACTTGAGGACGCTAACGATGTGAGTAGAACCCGGATGGTTCGATCAGTAAGTGGAAATCATGGGACACACAGAAAAAACTAGGCCTGTGAAGAACGAAAGTCTGATGTCGCCTGCCTTCACGTATCGTGCGTATTTTAGGTTTGGGTTTAGGTCGAGCCGGTCATGGTGATTCAGAACTCACGTAAGGTATTTAGCGGCCAATTATACTGGATTTCCGTCCAGGGGCTTCCGTGCGGTAGAAAATGCGGTTCTTCCGGCTTTGAAAGGGTTAAGTCAGCAATGCCAAAATAACCAATAAATTTGGAAAAAGGAACAAAAATACTACGAAGGTGGCTGGCATGGCGACACCGGGCCCCCGTTGGACACAAACATCGATAACAGCGCTACCGGACTACGGATATCTGACATGAAAATAGAATATAAAATAAAAGAAACCTTAAAGATAAATTACAAATATGCACGTAAAGTTACATGCTCTTTCGACAATATGCGCTGAAAAAAGGACACCCTAACATAAAAGAAACCCATGAAAATATATCGCGAATAAATTCAAGCTAAAATTATGGATTACAATGGTCGTGTAGTATCACACGTTATTATGGCAAAAATTGCTGAAAAATAAAACACCCTAACACCGAAGAAACATGTGCAAAAACAGTTACAGTTAAAAATACCAAACAATTAGGAATAAATGCGCGTGGAGAGATAGAGAGGTCGTCTGTTTGATTCCGTACCGAAGGTTCACGATTTATCCTTATTCCGTCTATAAAGTTCACTCTGGTATCAAAATGTTCAATCACTTACCTCGACGTCAAACGAGTTACCATGTAGCAAGTACCTTCTATATTGGAGGGGTACTAGCAGGCTGAGATGCGTGGAGATCCCTGCTATTTACTGGACGCGTGTAGATTTGCCGAAAAAACCATAAAATATATAATGACACTTCTCACAGGCCGAGAAAAAAACTCATGACTGATTTATCTCGTTGTGAAATACGCGAAACTGCTTATTAAACCGGCATGGGAATAGTTGATCGAGAAAACGGCACTTTTAATGAATTATTTAAAATTCAAGAACTATATCACGCACGGTTTCGAAATAAAAATGTTAGAAAATATTCAAACTCTGACTCTGTAAGTTAGAGCACTCGAACTCGTTTAACTGTTTACCGTAAAATATTATTAAATCCTTTGCGATTTAATTCCACCAAAACGTCTAGTATCAAATGAGAACCAATAAAAAACTACCTTCCTTCAAACAGCCTTTTGCTGGACCAATAACAATATTTTTGAACTTTGTCACACGCTTCTTTGGGTGGTCCATTTTGACCGCGGAAGCCCTGCGACATCCGTCCCAAACATTTTACATCGCTCCTAAAATGACCGTTGGTACTTCGTTAATGTATTCCAAATATACTGACCCATCGACAACAATAGCCCGATTTCTTAAAACTGGCCATTTACACTACTAAATGTAAACCATATGACGAAATATTTGCGCGAACGCCTCTCTAATGTCTAACAGATGCGGTCGCCTAGGAAGTAGGTTTCTTTTACTAGTCAAAAGTTTTAGAAATAAAATAAAATACATCCTAACATTAATTATTATATACAACTACAACTAATTTAAAACTACTAAAATTTATAGCGTAGGTTGGATTCGTTACAATACAAGGGAGCAATAAAAGTACGCAATTGATAGAAATATTGTACTGTGGCTAAAGCACATTTATTGTCCCTTTTCTTTATTATATATTAGATACATGTATTGTTAAACCTTCTAAAGTGACCAATGAGCTTCCCTAAAGAATTTAGGTCCGTCTTAAGCGAGGGTCCTTCTACAGCATATAAACATTTAGCTCTTCCAGCCGCATCATATTGGCCTATTCATATAAACAATTCGATTCTAGCGATTAAACAATTTGGTCCTATCGAGACCAAGTTGCTAGTTGAATGTACATTTTGGTCCTATCGAGAATGGACTGCATTTCCAAGATACAGAAAGGTTCTTTACAATTTTTGTATGTCTTTAATATCGCCCTGCTTATTTTTTAAACCTACAGGTATTTTGAGTACATCGTTATAATGGAGCATATAGTATATTGACCATATTATATTAGAGTGATATTTCCCAACAGAAAGTGAGCTTGTTGGAGGTGATGCCCATGAACTTTATATCCATCTCTCGGTCGAAAAGATAGATTTCTGCCACCAATATAAAATATTTAGTAACTTGTAAATGAGTTTGCATTTTTTGCAGTTGTCTAAACACGTGATGTAGGTAGTATAATTTAAATGTAAGCGGCCATAAACTTATTTTTTTGGGTGTTGTATACTAATTTATCTTTAAAAATAGAATAGATTTCAAATCAATTTTCTTTTAAATTTAACGATCTCTATCACCTGTTAATGCAAGTCTCAATTTTAACTAACTCAATATTTGCATTTATTGAGCTCCAATATAATAGACCGGTATAGCTATTTCGTATGTTCGTGGTTAGCCTCGACATGGGCTGGTTTTTCCAATTTTTTTCAAATATGTTTTACTCTAATCTGGAAAATATGAAATTATTTAGCGATGAGAGTTTCCGGTGTTATCTGCTTGAGTAAACATCAAATGTTTATTCGAAAGCCCGTATATGCTGTTGGAAAATTTGCATTGATCAAAGTAACAGTCGACGGAGAATGGTGGTTTGAGTTAAACCCGCACCCTGTTCAGCGTCGAATAAACATTCGAGTTTCAGATACAGCCCTAGTGCAGTTTTACAGAAAAATAGCAAGCTTCACTGACTTTACATCGCATTCTTTGTTCCTGGATGAAATCTTATGCAAAAGCTTTAAAAGCATAAAATATAAATTTCAACAGCGGCACAGATTATTAACAGATATTCGCTATAAACTAATATAAAACTAATAAATAAAAGAAGTAATAAAATTGTATGCACACTGCATGTTTTTTAAAAATGTAATTTTTGTGTACACCAACATTTACTTTCTCCATATTTCCAGAGTTAAAGAATCTTGTATTTAGGAGTACCAAAATGTGCAGACATTTTGTCTACTATTGCAAGGGAAAGTTTCAAGGCGAGTGATGTTACAAAAGAACTCAATTCACTGATCCGGACTCAGAGCTGTACTTCTCATGGTAATATTACTCACTTAGTCGTGGCTCAATATAGTTATAACCAAGGTCTAACCATTATGTTCGAAGATACTAAAGTCTTGGCTCGAGAGCCTTCTACCGTCCAGAAAATTCGGAGAAGCCATTGAGGTTTATAATAATATACATTCGATAATAATCATTCGAATGGAATGGTGCCGTACTATTCCGCATCCCCCCTTCAGCCCTTGCTTACATAAGTATGATCCGGTTGATTCCGGATCGGTGTGTTGAGTTTATTCGATGAAGTAATATCGCTGTCCTTTAGATTTTTTCTTGCCACAAAACGTACGTATATATTTAAAATATAAATTACAGCAAGTAATTGTTACGAATAATATAGTAATAATCAATATCTTGTAGCTTTTCAAATTAGTTTTGTGGGTGTATTTCCAATAGTGGAAGAGTTTAAAGCTTTGTTGTTCTGGATATTATACACTTGTTCCTAATGTTAGTTTTAACAAATTCTTGTTGTTGTTGATTGTTTGTTCGTTTATTTAACGTCGGCCTATTTCCACTGTTATGGCCAATCACCGACGCCAAGGATTAGGTTCACCTGAAAATTTTGCCGCAACTAGAATTCGGTCTTTAACGTGCACGTGGTCTTCATTTACCTACAATACGCGGGATCCATCGTTTTACGTCCCTCCCGGAAGACGAGTATCACAAAAAACTTTTCCCTAAATAGAAATAGCCAACCGCCTATGAGTCGCGAAACCGAGACTCCACCCTTAGTAGCTTAGTACTTAGCTACTGAGCTAACGAGTCGGCTAACAAATTCTTGGTTTTGAGTGTACTTTTGGAATTATTTCTGGTGATCGTTATTTGTGGTTTTGTGGGATTTTTTCTTTTACTAGCTTTCTTGGTCTTGGGAGGCTAGGACGTCTTCATATTGTCAGTCGATGAAACGTTGGTTTGATAATTGTGTTTGATATGGAATGATGCTGTTTCGTGGTTAAATGGCGTGATCTTTCTGATGACATTGTTTGCTCGTTAGGTGATGTTTTAAATTTTTAAGCTTCGTGGATAATGATGTCATTTATCGGTGGAATAATAATTTAGGCTCTGAATTTTTCGATTGGGATCCATATGTGTTTCCCTGTTAGAGTTTATTTTGGATTCTTACCAGGTGTTCAAGGTTTGTGTTTGAGGTGTTGCTTCATGCTTGGAATCCGTGTCCTGCTAGCAATGTATATAGGAGTCTAATTTGTTCCGATTTCCTTTATTTTCGACAGATAATGTGTGGCGTGAAGAGAAGTTTAGAGTCCATGATGATACCTGGATATGTCACGATGTTCGACATTTCATGTTCTGTGTTCCTGCGTTGGTCGAAGATGATATACTTGGTTTTGTTTTGATTTATTTTAGGTCTCCATTTAGAGCAGTATTCTTGAAATGAATCCAGATGGATTTGTCATGTTCTTGAAATAATCCAATTTTTGGAGACTATAGTCTGAATGCCTTTGTTGTGTGTGGTGTTATCTTGTCATTGATGTAATATAAATACAGTTTAGAGTCTAGGATGAAACTTTGGAGTCACCGGTGATTGGTTTTCTTACTGTTGTATTTTCACGATAGTAGTTTACTGAGAATCTACTTCGTGGGTAAATCTATGACCCGTGGATATTGGGTGCTCCATCACTGGTCTACTAGTGTTATTTCTTGTACGTGGTAGACAATGGTAAGACAAAAACGAGCATGTTTTGAAAATGTAACTAAACTTGTATTTATTTTTTGATTTAGAGATCGTTCCGGTTAAAGACATTTCAATTTGTGGCTCCTCCTTATTTTAACTAAAATTAAATAAGTAATTTCTTTGCAGTTTTATAGCCTTGTTAATGTTAATTGTCACGAAAGCAAAATAAAGCTATTAAACTATATTTGGATATATACTTAACTGTAACATTTGAGACAGATGGCAAAATAGTAATAAAAGGTTTTATATAAGTTAATAGTGGATATGTTCCAAGACATTCTCCACAATTAATAGGGGTAAGTTAATAAGCGATTAAGATATCCAAGGATTTAATCGGTCTACATTTTATATTTAAAAAGCCATTTCTATGAACAGCAGCTACCAAAATAACGAACAGATTGCAGTATATACCCACCATTGTCAAATCCATTAATTGATTATAGTTCACAGTTTCGCTGATATATTTTTCATTCAGTTTTCATGAATACATATGAGTTTGGGAGTTATTAATAATTTACATACTACTACAAAAAAGTTTATTATAAAAGTAACTTTTATTACACATGAGAAATACTAAATTGGTGTCCCTAAAAGCGTCACTTCCGGTATATCCCTCATAAGTTCGTGACACCATTATTATATATGAAATTTATAGTTCAGTGAAAGAATATTATTGACGCAATAATGCTTATAAAATTTAGGCGTGATATATACAGAGACGTCATTCGAAAAATGGTTAAATCGGGTTTAGGAAATCTCATGCCATGTAAATCCACTGATATCGGAATATCGATTTTTTCCACGAATACAAAACTCTTTCAGAAGAAAAAGTCTTCATAATCATAATAATATTAAATTAATAAAAGTACGGATATTTTCATCTCATGTAACTCAAATAAATTACCCTACTACAGACAGTAATGGTAGAAATTTAATTATATTATACAGCATACCTAAATATGCGCAAATTAATTTTTCCGCAAAGTAATTAGTCGCAGATTGCAAATATAAATAAGAAATATTTTCTACGAGAACCGAAATTATGGAGCAAAATAATTATCGGTTTTTGTTCCATTTCATCCGAAAGTAACGGCATTTTAAGCTTAATTCCAGTTCGAAACCCTGAATTTAACTAAACTGTTTTGTTAATTCATGCACTATATTCTTTCCAATTTAACCATTTAATGCTAAACCTTACAAATAATTTATTAAAACCAGCGGAAACATTATGTTATCCTAGCAAAATAATGGTTTTGACATTTTTAAATTCGAAAAATGTTTTGCCAAACTAACATGTTAAGTAAATGTAACAAAAAACTTGTTGCAATAGCAAAAAACGTTAAAAAGACAGAGTTCTGACCAAGAGTTCCAATCCACCTGATAATGGAAGAACGTCTTCACTGCAGTTTACGAAGAAAATTCAAAAATCTTCGATATTGGTAGTCCGGCTGTACATACATCTGGTGACAGATTTCGGCTAATACAAAAACAGCACACGTACAACATGTATTACCTGTTTCACATACTCCATGATAAAATAAAAAAAAAATCAACTAAAAATAATTTTTTAAAACAAAATGTAAATGAATATTTACAAAATGTCATTTTTAAACAAAACAATACCACAACAAATAACATTCTATCCCAGAATTATAATGCAAATATTAATCACAATCAAACAGCTAACATCATTTCTCATCAAATTACAATAGTGTAAATTACTCAACAAGACATTACACGAATTCCTAAAATAAATGACCGCAATTCAAATATTCCCTACCCTAGCAACAATAATCTTAATAAAATAGCTCGTTTTGAAATTACTGATGAAGGGCCGTATCAATTTTTTTTTAAAGTGAAGAATGTACCATATTCTCACTGCACCTAATGACAATGGGTAAATTAATTTTAGAAAATCATGAAACAAATTAGAATAGTATTACTGCCATACCTCATTAGGATAAAAATACGGTAACAGTTGTATTAGAAAATTCTAAATGAGCCAATTCACGTGTATCATCCAAATTATTAATTCAAAAAAACATTGAAGCCTATATCTCTCAATTTATGCAACGTAGGTTAGGTGCTGTAAGAAAAGATGGTCTTCATCTTACAAAAAACTTGAGAAAACTGCTGTTTTAAGTGTTAAACGATTTACAAGGAAAGTTAAAATCAATGATGTAATAGAATATTAACCCTCTCCAAAGGTAATGGCATATATTAAGGGAAAAGATCTCCCCATTTTTATAACTATCTTTAATAGAGTTTGCTCTGGAGAACCATATGTATAAGAATTTAAACGATTTTACAACAATAAATGTGGATATGAACATTACTCAAATGTAATGCCTTCCAGTTAATATTTTGTCTCTTGCGCAAATGTCACCATGTTGCAATAAATTATACTGCGTTGAATTCCTAAAACTCAACACTATTTAAAAAAGGCCAGAATTTTAATTTCTTCTTCTTCTTCCTGCTTTTGAATAGGCATATTGCCTGTTTTTTCCATTACATTGTTCTATAGATCGACACTCCATCTCTTTCTTGGGAATCCTATCTGTCTTATTCCGTTCGGCGACTTATCTCTTGCGATCCGTACTACCCTGTAGTATGGCAACCTTCATATGTGTTGATCCCATTCCACTTTTATTCGTTTTATCCATTGGTTGATGATATCTATGTTACATGTGCGCCTTATGTCTTCACTTCTTTTTCTATGGCTTAGTATCTTATTTGTTTCTCTACTTAGTATTCTCATTTCAGCTTATTCCAGCATTCTCTGTGTTACACTGGGTCTTGCTTCGGTTGTGTAGGTCATTACTGGTTGTATTACACTTCTATGTACTCTTGCTTAGGTTTCAACGGAGATCAATGTATTTCTAAATATAGTACTGTTGACGCATCCTGCTATTCTATTTGCCTTGTTGATTTGGTGTTTTACTTCTTCCTCGATTTTTCCGTCACAAGATATTTCGATGCATAGTTAGTCAACCTCCATCATCTGTTCTATTGGCCTGTCCTCGATCACTAGCTTGCACCTGATAGGCTCTATTGCTATTACTATTGTTTTGGGTTTTTCGGTAAATATTGACATGTTTTGCAGTTGAATTCGTATACAAACCTTTGCAGATCGTTCTCGGTATCCGCTCTTGGTTACCCATTCTATATCTTTTCTTTGTTTTAACTTTCTTTGTAATTTCATCCTTGGTAATATTAAATAGGAGAGGGCTTTAAGAGTTTCCTTGCCTGATTCCTGGTTGGTATTTAATTGGTTCTGACCTTCATTCTGTTAATCTGGCGACTACTTTAATGTCTGTATATATTCTCGATAGTTTTGATTAGGTGTAATGGTATGTTCCTGTTATATAATAGGTGAATATCGTCTTCTATTTGCCCATTGTCGAAAGCCTTGAATAGGTATATCAGGCACAGGTAGGCTGGAATGTTGTAACCTAGGGATTTTTATTTTACTTGTCTTACAATGAATACAGCATCGGTGCATGAACGCCTCTTCCCCTAGTCGTATTTTCTCGTTCATTTTTGTTGTTAATTTGCGTGTGCAATTTAATAGAATATGCGTCTATAGTTATTTGGATCTTCTTTTTCCCCTTTCTTGTACAATAATATAATAATATATCGCTGTTCTCCATTCGTCTGGAATTCTATTCATTTTTATATCCTTCTGTATGAGTTGTTTAACCAATGAGTGACCCCCGTACGTTAGTAGTTCTTTCGCTATCTGGTCTTGGCCGGGAGATTAAAGGGTTCTAATTTTTTCAGCGCTCCTATATTTAGGTTTAAACCAAAAAATACCGATATACTAGGTTATAAAAAAAATTCACAACAAAAAATTAAAATGCAAAGTAAAATGTGCACATTAAAATTATTTGTTTTATAATTGTAAGATATAAATAAACACAGAAAATTTTCAGTAATTTGTAATGTTGTAAAATAATATTGCAATTATACATAAAGTATGTAGTAATACAGTTCATTTATTGACATTTTAATCAATAGTAAGTGCTTTAGATACTATTTTGAGACGGCCACGCTTCTTTTTAGTCCAATTGTAGCAATTTTAACTTCAATTGAAGGTTTCACATATTTTATACATATTACCATGCCGTCCAAATGTTTACATTGCATTTTTTCATAAATGTAAGACCATTATAAATCCAGTTTTCCTCGACACCATTCTTTGGTAATTTTATGGTCCATTCCAAAAAACATTTATTTCAAAATCTTAAAAAGTTGTCCAATCTTCTGGTTTCAGAGTTCTACCCTCCGGGTACATCGTATATCGTAAACTTTTCATCTTCTTTCCACTCCCATTTTTTATTTTCTTTCCCCACTTATAACCAGCTATCCACGTCTCTAATGTAATGGTTGGTCACTTAGCTATTGATTTTACTTTATGTGCGTAAGCTAATGACCATTTATGTATCATTTCCATCGCCAAAATCTTGAATTGATTCAAAGGTGTGCATTCTCGTATTGTATGTTCATCTTTAAATATACAATTTGACGCTTCTAGTGCATTATTGCTACTTAATACACATTTTGGAGCATCTCCCGTATCAATTTTGATTTTTTTATCATTCTTTTTTAAAGAATTTTATTAAATAATCTTGAGATGGCCACTTTTCTATAAAAGCATTAGATGCTTTTATAAAACTGTGTTCTGAATTGCTTAGATGTAACCGATCAATATCTTTTGTTATACTAATGTATGGCAATATTTTTCTACCTTCTCTGTCACATTTTTACATTTAATACATCAGGTTATCAATATGTACCCTCGTTCTGTATCCAGTATCGTGCTTTAAACATAAAAGCAAAATGTTGGGGTTTTTCCTTTTTCATTACGGTTATACCACGGTATGTATATCCAACCATAAGAATAGGAAACCCTTGCTAGGTAGGCTTATATGTTTCAATTGCGTGAAGAATTTTGGAAAATGCATCATGAGTAAGAAGATGCTTTGTGGACGTGAAACATCGGAATTCAATTTCTTTGGCGCCATATATTTGTATCTATATATATCTTCAATACCTGAAACACTTATTTGTGGACTTTTCTTTTCTTAACTGAGTGGTAGCGGTAATTTTTCAAAGGCAAGATATTCCATAATATATTTTGGTTTGCATCGATCTTCAAAACAAGATTTTGTAGTATCTTTGTAAACCTTATTAATTCCATTACCAGACAAATTCCCTATTAGGTCGTGATCATGCTCTTGTTCATTTTGGAACATTTTTATTTTGGAACTTGTTGATTCAAGTAATAACAATATCGACGCAGAGCACTACCTACCATTATATTTCTTTCTATATATTGGTAATACCGCTTCAGACCTTCTTCAATGTTGTTGCTATAATATTTGCTCAAATTTTCCTCATTTTCTACTGCAGCATCGGCCTCCAAACAAGCATGAAAAGTAGATATCAATTTCCATGATATTGTTAATCGAATCTTTTTTGTTTCTGAAGTTATTGCACTATTAAATATTATTTATGATTTCAAATCAATTTAATATTTTTTATAAATTAACTTTTGTAACTTTAACCCTATAATGCACCTACTTCGTACACGACTACAAAGAGAAATATAATTTTTCAATCCTTAAACTTGTGACGCCGTCTAAAATCACATTCCCTACATACAACCATGTATGTTTGGTTGCGTACGTACTTTTAGTTTGATGAAAAGCGTAGACTTGTATTACAGGATTAAAGTAACCAAAAAATAAAAAAAGAAACACAAGGGTCACTTAAGAAATACAGTAATTTGTTATTTAAGTAATTCTAATTTGATTTACTAAGTGGCACTTTTCTAACATGTTCTTCAACACTTTTGACTGGTCTGCATAAGTTTTTAAAGTCGAAACCTCAACTTCAACTTCGTTTTTATTGCAACAGTCCGAACACAAAACAACCTTCACCATTATAATCACAGTTATACAATAAGAATTAGTTGCTTCCTTGACCACACATGAATGTATTATTTTGATATTTGATTAAATAATATATCGAGCAAACCGTCCAAGTCAATATATTAAACACAGAAATCAAATATGCATCGAATACATAGTTGATTTCTTGTATATATTCCTTAAGATCGTGAGAAAGCATATCATGAGCGATTTCGCAATGTTTCATTGTTACAATTTAATAATCATTACGTTAATTTAATATTAATCTACACGAAATAACTATTTTTGCATAAGAATAAGAATTAGTTCCTTCCTTGGCCGTACATTAATGTATTATTTTGATATTTGATTAAATCAAATCTCGAACAAACCGTCCAAGTCAATATATTACACACAGAAATCAAATATGCATCAAAAAATTTGGTAACAAGTCGAAATTGCAGTGGACACCGTGTATCTGTCATTATACGTCATCAGAGTAGTTATACTCCAAGAAGAACTCTATTATAAATCCAAAAGATTTCCCATGTAAAACGCAAAATATGTTTGTATAATACAAACCCCTACTCGGACGCCCATAAACAAGTTATAGCCTCAGCAGGAGTTGACTCACCCAGAGGTGTTTGTTAAAATAGTAATATCGACCCATGTATCATAATAATCAAATAACTAACATATCAGAAAATATTGAAAATCATATATATTAAACATTCTTAAAAGTAATAATACATCTAGTTTAGAATTGGTTTATAAAATCAAAAAGTATATTTTATAGTCATTAAAATGGGTAAGTTAAAGATTTTGTAATGGAATGTTCGGTCCAAAAATGCCCGCAAAGGATGTTTACAAAGATATATTTATGAAATAAAAGATAGATATTGGTTTTGAAAGCGAAACTTGGCTGAAACCTGGGAAAACTGTTCAGGTTTCAATATTTTTAGATTCGATAGAGAGTATTCTTTTAAGGAAATCTATTTCTTTATCTCATAATAAAAGTTTTTCTCAGGTAAATAACCTAATGATAACATCAGTCACAATTAGTTTAACCTCTTAATGCCTGAATTTTATTCTTTGATGGGAAAAAAGCTATGTTAGAGCTATTGAACAGGAATTTGAATAATTTCATTCCCTTGGGGTAAATTTTGGGGGTGTGTCGCAAATGCGCAACATTCATCCATAAAGGAAAAACTACTAAACGATAACGTTCATTCTAAAGTACGTGCTGTTGTTTAAATATTGTAATATCCTCGTTAATACTTTCAAATATGTTTCATACTTGAAATACTTAAGCTGGAAATCGTGTGGGTTAGAGGCCCCATAGGATTTTGAGGGAATAACATCTCTGATAATCAGGCCAAAAGTGGTTGTAAACACAAAGTACTCCAAAGTCATCCATTCTCTCATTCAAATGTCTTAAAATCTCTTGATTCTCAGATTTCGATGTCCCTAAATACCTTATAAACTCAATATGCAGATTAAAAACAATTCATGGAAACTGTGAAATTTACTAACATAAATTGACACTAATACAATATTACAATTGTATTTATGGTGAGAGAGGCTCATTAGAGTATCGAATTATGATATGAGAACGACATGATATAGCTAGAACTTTTATGTATTACAAGATCCATTCAGAAATTACAAATCCTTTTAATTATATTTCTCTACTTTTTTCCCTTAACTTAATAATTTGTTCAGTAATTTATTATATAAGCTCAAAGAGCAACATGAACATATAAACTTAATATAGTGGGGGTTCTAATCACATAGTTGTTGGCCATGGTCTAATGTCTACAAAAATTAATTAAAAAAAGGCCGTTTAGTTTAATCATTTATAAACTTGCTTATTCACTTCCATCGTCGCTAGAAACAACTGTATAAAGTTACAAAAACAAAATGCTATTTGATTGATTCTGATCCACTTTCCACAGCACAAAAACATGAATAAATTCCTGCAAGATTTTAATGTCGAATGGAAAACATCAACTTTATTCCTCTGTGTATTTATAGGTAACGGTTACATCCCAACGTCGAGTCTGAGGGAGATCCTTGCGGCATTGGACGACCAACTCACAGCGGAGCAGCTAAACGAGATGATTGAGGAAATCGATGCGGATTCCTCCGGTACCGTCGATTTTGAAGGTGAGAAAAAGATAGAGTGAGACATATAGACAATGTACAGGTGTGATTTATAGACGATTTACGCCGTGACAGGTTATTGCTTTTGGAACAGTTGGTACTTTGCGCCAAGCTGAAAAATTCGCTGAATACAAAATATCGCTATGTTTACAGAGGAAACGTTGTTGTTTTCGAAATAAATTTGAATTGTATACGTTTAACAGCCAGATGAGTGATCGAGTTGCTTCAGAGAACACAGACGAAAAAAGATAAATTGCCGTCTGTTGGAAACTTTTTGTTGCTATGGTAACATTACTGCAACAGATATGAGCTTTGCAAATTTATATCGGATAATTGTTACAGCTACCTACTAAGAGAACAAAAAATACAGCCGCGTTTTGCTGTTACTATACCCTGGTTGCCAAATTTTATGTATAGTGGACACATTATCAAACAAAATTGTTTTGTTAATGATAAACTCGTGAATCATTTTGATTGAAATACAGTATTATTCGAATTAATTTATGTTAAATATCGTGTATTGAAAGAAAACAATATACACAGTACCAGTTTATATAGCTTTAGTGTTCTTCCATAGGGGGCATGCCCCCCTCCGGCTTGTAGTACGGCTTCAGCTATTTGATTTTGTTATCTCGGAACCACACCTGAATAACAATTTCAATCAACTTAGCCTTTGTTGTACTATTCATGTTTAACAATTAGACCTTGCATATAGACCACAAGTTCTAAATGCGATTAAGATCTGGTGAGTTACCAGGCAAAACTAGAAGAGTCACCGTTTTGTCCTTGAAATATTTCAACATCTTCTTGGAAAGATGATATGGTGCTGAATCTTGCTCGAAGATTGGTTCGCCAATTGCTTGAACTCTTTCCAGTTCTCTGTACAAACATGTTTCTAACATCGCTTTATATTTTTCATTGCTCATCATGCCTTCGATGGGTATACGTCTTCCTGTTCTTATATATGAAGAATAGTCCCAAAACATCTTTTTAACTGAATGTTTCACTGTTTGGACCAAGTGAGCTGCAGCCAACTTTTCGTCCGCACTTTTCTGCACGAACTTTGTTCGTTACCCCTGCATCAGAAAGTATGTATAGCATATTTTTTGGTCCAAGTCAACATTAGTTTCATCATAGCCTTCGTCAGAAGTTTTTTTTAAGGTCTAACTGGTTTTAATCCTCCCTTTAAAAGGCTTCTACAAAATTAGAGTCGCGAATTTTCACTCCAGCCTTTTCTAAATCTTGCTGAAGATCATAGCTTCTCTTCTTAGGGTTCAATTTGCCATTTCTCAAAAGAAAAGATTCATCTCAGTGAGTTGTCTTCTTTTTTCTTCCACATTTCCCTTTTCGTTGATCTTCAACTAATCCAGTCTCCCTTTTTTTGTTTGATTATCTTGTTTAGAGCTCCCAACTTACGGAACACTCACTAGCAATGCCCCTTTGTGTCATGGATGTTTGCTCACTAAGTGTAATTATTTTTTCTCTTTTCCTTGGCGTAAAATCCATGATGCCATAAAACACGAAAACTCAACCAAAATGTTTTATTTCTCACAAATCTACAAAAACACGTGTAACTCAGTGAAAGTAACAGGCAAAATAACTGACATTGAAAGTAATTTATTGCAGATTGACAGGTTATGTGATATGAATGTTGTTTCCGGGTGGAAACCGTGTAGAGGCTCTAACAAGTGCCGACGTTTCGTCCACTGTTGCAAGGGAC
>JAWQRN010000439.1:0-29581 GCA_033557685.1 Sperchopsis tessellata
ATATATATATATATATTAAAGCTCTTAGTAACTATATATATATATGTATATATATAATATATATAAGAACAAAGCCGAATAGCAAATTGTACGAAGGCTGAGCTGCATAGGGGATGCAGTTGTACAGATGAGAAGTAGTATTCTTTGAAACACCGTATATAGCATTTATTCTGGCGTTCAGCAACATTTGCAATATGCTATTAATAACGTAGTTAGATATAAAAATGTCAAAAGTACTCTATACTGGCGACCATGGAAGGAATATTAACCTTGAGTACCTTTTTATATTAACATCCCTACGTTCATTACAAAACATATTTATTTTTTAAATAATATAATGTAACCAACAAAGTTCTGTGGTTTTTTAACAGACACTAATTCCAAGAGTTATTTACGCATGTTATGAGTGATAATTCCAGGAATTGTTTATGCGCTGTATTATAACATGCTTCATTTCAGTCATTCACTCCAACTCTAATTGTTCACTTTAAAATATAATTTCAACCTTTGAAAATGTCTGTTGATATTTAAACTTGGGACAATGCAAAAAAAAGTGCAAAACAAATTTGTATTGCGTTTTGAGAAAAGGCAGTTACATTAAGAACGGCTAGAGATGGTTTAAAAAATTTAATGCAGGGGATGAATCCCTAGAAGATGAAGCTAAATCAAGTAGACCATCAAATTTAAATAACGACGATTTACAGACAATGATTGAAACAAATTCCACTTTAACGTATTAACAGCTTACAGAAATGCTCCAAGTAAATGGGTTTGTTATTAATTTCAGTGACATAGGCGTCGCTATTATGGTGATTATTTTAATTTGGTTTGTTTTTGTTTTTTAACCTGAAGAAGATCTTTGTGTGGTCCAAACCAGTCGCTTAGTTTAGGTAATAAAAATAACGGAAAGACAATAGACTTTTCTTTTTAAAATATACATCTTTCTTAATTTTTTTCTTCGTGTACCCTTGGTGGGTGTCGAGGTTTTTTCCCTATTTTTACTTCTTGTAGAACTGTATCCACTCCTTCCTATTAGCTGTATACTCTGTTACCTGCTTCCAACTCTTTCCATTATCTCTTTACATTTTGGCAATTGTGTCGTTCCAGGTTTCCCGTGGTCTTCCTCTTGATTTTCTTCCCCAAGCTCTCGCCTCCCACACTTGATTCACTTGCCTGTCGTTTCCCATTCTATTTACATGTCCGAACCATCTCATCTGTCCCTCTTCTATTTTCTTCTGTGCGGCTGTAACTCTGAGCCTCCCTCTTACGTCTGTGTTGCAAATTCTACTCTTTGTGATTCCTTCTACTCTCCTTAGATACTTCATTTCTGCTGCCTGCACTTTCGATTTTTGTCTTGTGTTCATCACCCGTGTTTCACTTCCATATGTCAGTATTGGCATGTAGAATGTTTTGAACACTGTTAGTTTGGTCTCCTTTGAAATATATTATTATATCATCTGCAAATGCACACTCTGTTATCTCTATTCTTTTCATGCCCTTGTACCGAATGCTAATTGCTTTCGTTCTTGTTTTTGTTTCTTTAATAATGTCATCCATTACAGATATGAACAACAATGGGTTCAAAATTCCTCCTTGTCTTACTCCTTGATTTGTTGTAAATTCTGCAGACTTTTAATTTGCAGTTCTTATGTAGTTTCTAGTTTGTCTGTACATTGATTTACCTGCCCTTAATAATTCTCCTCCCACTCCTTTCTCACATATACTCGGCCATACTTCCACTCTAGGTATACTGTTACAAGCCTTTTCCCAGTCCACAAAGCATACTTATCCTTCCCTGTTGTACTCTCTAGTCTTCTCTGCTATTTGCTGTATGGTTAAGATTTGGTTTTGTGTACTATGTCCTGGTCTGAAACCACTTTGCAAATCATCTAAATGCCTTTCTTTCTTGTATCGTACCATTATCTCTAGAATCTGCTCGTATATCTTCCCAGGTACGATGGTGAGTGTTATCCCTCTGTAGTTTCTACATTGTTTACTATCTCCCTTCTTGAAAATTGGCACTATACCACTTCTCAGTCCATAGTTATTATTTTATCTTCCCGGGCCTTTTTACATACCTCTAGCAGTAATTTCTGACCTTGTCCCATATAATTGACCTCTTCTGGAGTTATACCATCATACCCAGCCGCTTTCCCTATTTTGATTTTAATTATTGCTTTGATCTGTTCCACTCCTATTACTGTTTTGTGATTGTTATTTTCTTGTCCTTTCTCCCCAACCTCTTGAGTTTTTGATTTCCTCTACTATTTTTCTCCATTTTTTCTCCAAATTCCTTCCATGATATTGCTTTGGCATCTTGAACTTCTTATTTAGCTTTCTTCCTTTGTTTTTTTTTTACAATCCTCAAATGCCTTCTCCGTTCCCCTTTGCAAATATTGTTCCCACAGTTTCTTCTTTTTTGTCACTTCTTCTTTACTTTAAAATATACATAAATATCTCAAAATAATGGAAGACATTATAAACAGAGGTTTGGACAAACTCAAACAATGACTGAATAATAATTTGTTCACAATCAATACTTTGTCTGTACAAAATACATAAAGTTCACACTGAATCAAAGTAATTCAGAATTAAAATAGATGTGTGCTCATTGAAAGGTGAAGTCAACTAAATATCCAGGGTTAATAATTAATCTGAACCTCAAGTGTAATGAAAATATCAATCGTATCACCAAGAAATTGTTTCCAATGAACGAAGCGATCAAAAGAGCATCTAAGTTCCACAATAAAGTATCTAATGTATGATGCTCATATGGTACCTCACATGAGCTACCAAATAAATGCATGGGGTGGATCTACAAAGAAAAAGATTACAAGGTGCGCAAAACAAAGTGATAAAAGCTATGAGATACCTAAGCACAGGAACACCAACAAGACAGCTATACGATAATGAGTTGAAAGACCAGAAATTTTAAACTAGAAAAACTAGAAGTATATACTTAGATTTGGAAAAAAATAAACATTAATATTGAAACCAAGACACAAACACCTGGATATACAATACTTGTACTCCGGAGACCTAATGACATATATACAATGAGGAAATGGGTAGAAATAAAGAGCGTCAAGACACTGAGCAAGAGTAGAAATGAACTAAATAAACACATGCAAAGGGAACTGAAAAAATGGCTTCGAGTTCTATAGGATAAATAAATTATTATTATTATATACTAAGTAAAAGTTGTAAATAATAAAATAATGCTTTTTGGGGGCTGCGATATTTATGCAATTCAACACGTCAGTAATTATGGTTGCCTATCTTAATTAAAATTAAGTAATTTTATGTTAGAAATTTTATTAATTCAAATATCAAAGAAAACTGGCCGTGTTACTTTTAGATATATAAAACAAATATATCTCGAAAAATATAGGAACAACCCAAATACAACAAATCATAAAATAATTGTTTAAAATCTCGTAAGTATATCTACCAATGCATATATTGAACGTTATTATGTAATGGAATTAGTTCATTAGTACACAAGAAAGGCTTTATATGACATAATAAACAAGAGTTGTATGAAATAGAAACAAAACGCAGTTTTGTGTTTTAAATATAATGCTGATTGAAGTATATTTATTATGTATCTTCATAATTCTATATTAATATGTCTATTAATCACATACAATTTTAACATTTAGAACACGATATATACAATTTATGTGGGACCTTTAAAACAACGTCTTAACGTATTAGAATCAACATAACATCTATAAAATTTAGATCTATGCTACAGTTTATAATACGTAACAGTCCAACTATACACAAAGAAATGTGTTTTAAAATTAGGACTCATACCTATTTATTGTGCATATCTTTCAATTGTGAATTATTATTTTAATATTAAAATGTGTCTAAATTAAATGATTATTGATCTGTAGAAGGAATTTTATTAATTTTCAAAGATAACTGAATAATTTGAGCCTGAACGCTGTTACTTCTTTTTCATCACTGACCCAGTTCTGTTAGTATATAAAGAAAATATCAGGTTTATGTTTTAAGTCAGAACTGGCTGGTCAGCATTACGTCGACAGTTGCCGTTTTCTCCTTCGTATACGCAGGGTGTTTTAGAAGAATTTTTGAAAAATTTGCACGAAGTTATGACGTCAACAAATTCCTTCGATGTCTTCGGCGGTAGCACTGTTAATTGAACTATACCCTAATCAGAGAGAGTAGCTGTGGGTAGATAGGCCACTTCGACAAATACGTCCATCACAGAGGAACGAGTGAATTGAAAGCGGCGCACGTGAAATGTAGCGGCCATAGAGTTTGGATAGTTGAAGCTGTGGAGATGTATACGGCGCCATTAAGGGCCATAAAGAAGGGACTACCATAGCAAATATCATCCTCCGGGGAAATGAACAGAGGATGGTTGTAAACTGTTTTTGCTCCCTAGCAAAAAATATTTCAGAGAATAAAGTGTCGCAGTCTCCTCCATGAGCTTCTGAACTGGGTTCTTCGGTGTGATATCCCACCCTAGCCACCCTAGCGGCATATTTTTGGCAAGAAGCTATGTTTCCATCTCTACATTTCAAAACAACGCAAGCGCATTTGGCCAAAATCGGGACTTTACCTTTGATGCTTTTTTTCACTTTTTGGTCCATTAATTTCATTGCTGTTTATTTTCGTGACGTATGACTTCCTCAGCCTTCGCACGTCTTCTATTATTAAGTCTTTATATACGTTAATTTGCGTTGATTAATTGAAGATTGGTGGGAGTGACATCATTTTCCTCGTTAATTGGTTTGAAGCTTGGTAGAGTAAAACAAATCTTTATAACTGACAAGTTACATCAACAACTGCTATTTGAAGCTTGATAATCGTTCAATTGTATATATACTGCGAAAACGACTGAGGTGATATACGAGAAGTACCACACTTAATTAATTAATAACTCGGTTATTTTTGCGATTTTAGCGAAATTTATCTACAATCATTTGGGATTTTGTTTAGGACAATTTTTAATACTAATTGGCATCTTGTAGCTTGCTTACTTTGAAATTTGATATTTTACCATATGTTCTTTATTTTTGTTTTTGCGAATATTTTTAACACCAATTATTTCTACTTTTTATATGATTTTAAGTAGATAGGCTTATTTTGTTCTATATTTACTAACTTCTTTATCAGTAAAACATGATTTCTAAATACTTTTGTCTCTCTTTAATTTTAAATAGTGCACTTTTTTCCTCCAGTCTTCCCATCAGTTTAGCTAGTTCTTCAGCTTTGGTGTTGTCAAGATAGTGTCATCCGTGCATCGGAGATTGAATATGGGAACTCTGCCTATGAGAATTCCTCCGTTCCAGTTTTCAAGCATTCTTTTCATTACGTATTCCGTGTAGATATTGAAAAGGATTAGTGATAGAATTCATTCTTGACGTGCTCTTTTTTTGATGTGACAGGAGTTTGATAGGTATTTGTCCATTCTTACTATTACCTTGCTGTTATTATATATTTGTTGGATTAGTGAGCTGAGATGGTGTGGGACTAACATTTCATGTAGTATAAGCCATAATTTTTGCCTTCCTATGCTGTCGAATGCCTTGCTATAGTCAACGAAACACATATATGTTGGTTTGCTAATTTGCTGAGATTTCTCATTGATCTGTCTTAAGTTAGATATCTGCCCGTGAGTACCTCACCCTTTAACCCCCATGAAAGGGCCTTGAGTCTGTCATTGATCGTTCTGAGGAGGATCTTGCTGGCATGCGATATTAGTGCTATCAGGTAGAAAGATGTGTAAAGAGAATTGAAGCAGCTGCATGTGGGGTATAGGAACTTGAGACACATGTGGATCACGGCTGGTAAAACTGTCTTACAATGGGAGCTGAGAGCAAGAAATATGATGATGAATGTTACAAAGAATGAAGTAGTGTTGGTGGGCATATCGAGGAGACAGTTGGAGGTGACAATAAACAATCAAGTGTTGGAGCAGGTGCCGTCATTTAAATATCTAGGGTTTGTGATTGAAGGTGTGGGGAGGATGGAGGGCAACTTTAACAGTGGACTGAAAAGTGCAGCAGGTATAGGAGGTGTCTCGACATGATAGAATAAGAAATGATGACATTCGACGTAGACGTTAGAGGAGTGCGGGAGGTGATAAAGGAAGGATAACTTAAGTGGTTTGGACACCGTAGTAGAATGGACACGGAGAGGGTATCAAGGAGAACATGGGAGGCTAGAACGCAGTGCGGAAGTCCAATAGGAAGGCCAACGACAACATTGAGTGCAGTAGTGGCTCAGTCAATAATGAATAATAGCAGTCATTTTGAGCTTGCGAGGAGAATGACGCAGAACAGGCAGGAATGGAGGATATTTTGTAAAGGAGATGGAAATTAAGGCACAAGCCATGCCTCTATACCCATAAGGGGTAGACAAAGAGGTGATTATGAAGATGAATTTCAAGGAATTTCAGAAATAGTTTCCTCTTTGAAATGTCAGAGATTGTTTAGGATTATTCTATTTAGTGTTATCTGAAATTACAGTTCACACCTCAATTTAATCTCTCCTAAAATTTTAAATATACTTGCATGATCGATCCATTTCATAATGTTCAGAATGCTAGTGAGTTACGGTGTAAGGCCTGGTTCCACATTACTAGTTTCTAGATAACAAAAGAAACTTATACTATGCAAAGATATATGGGCTAAGCCCTTACACAATACTTGTAGCAGTGTTAAAACATATCAGAAAAAAATAAATAATAAAAAATAAGCAACAATAATTTAATAACATATTTTATTCATAATATATTATTTTACATAATTCAAAACAAGTAGACATCTGTGCATTACAATATATTATTCTCACACAGGGTGTTTAAAATTTACATCCTTAACAGTGACTTCCATACACATAAGTAACCTTAGAACACTTATGCTACACACAAAATATATAATACATAAATTACATAGTCTTGAGATATTTACAATTATAAAACATTTTCTAACATAGATTAAATCATATTTTTGTACTAACAGATAATCGAACTCCCGAGTATATCTCAGACAAAAAAAAACAATATAAAAATAGATCTATCGAAACATACTAGCGGTCGAAGACATATTCGGAATTTTATATAACGAAAGGAATACGTTTTTTTTTGCATTCTTTTGTTCTTAACACAGATAACAACTGATATGATTCTAATACATTGTTTTTGAGTAGGTAGGTATTTTTTTACATAAGGTTTTTTATAAGTTTTAACATGGTGGCAACACTTATGATTAACTATTATGAGATTACAAATGGCCTTTTTTCAAGAGGTAAGGTAAAAGCAGCATAAATATTTCAGCAGGTTTTAAAAAATAAATTATTGACGGGGGTTAACATTATAGCACATAAATACATTAGGGAGAGTTCATGCAACTTTTCGTAAGCAGTTAAGGCAGCAAAATGAGTCTTTTTAGTTTTCCCATGTACTTGGTTTTAGTGTTGTAACTTTTATATGCAATCCATGGGTAGATCAGAAAAATGAGGTGCAACCTTACCTATTTAACTTGATGTGCTTAAACTCCCTATTAAATGAAAGAAGATATAATGCTTTACATTGAAGCATGTTTTTTTACCACCTCTACACACACAGTCAAAATATGAATATAGCAAAGGCAATAAATAAATACAGTAAAGAGTACAAGTGTTTTAATTCAAACTTTTGAAGATATTAAAACCTATACTGCTCATTCATTTTAATTTATCTAAAATAAAAGAAAAAATTGTAATTATATAACTATGGAGAAGCAATGCTCATATTCTTGGTTATATTCTAAACATAATTTATTTACTTCGTTTGACGAGAAATTGATCGTTTTATAGTTATTCTTATGAGTATTACTTTAATCCTTTAATTTAAATTTTTAGAGGATCTTTAAATGATCTAACATTTATAAATATACACCTCATTATCTATAAATATAACTATCGATACATATATATCATATTTTTAATAATAGTTTTATTCATTAAGATCATATAGATATTGGTGTTCAACGCCCTATCAACATGAGCAACTAGTTTGGACGTACTATTTTATTTAATTTTAGTATATATTTTAATACATTGACTATTTTGAAATATAAAGTATGATATACATTTTATTTGCCAGATATCCATTAAATCTCGTTCATACCACAACTTCAGGTATACATAACAAACGGAAAGTGATTTTAATTTGCAAATCCTAAAACTATAAGATTTGCATGAGGGGTGTAAAAATAACACCCTAGAGTAACAGTTAGTATTTAACTATTTAACTAATTAATTGAGTAAATATTCATTGAATAAAAACTAGACCAAATAGAAAGAAAAGTAGAAGAACCAAGGACATGAATCAATTTCTGTTAATATTCATAATCATAGAAATTTATAGAATTACAAAGGAGAAGCTAGAACAAACATCAAAAAGAATAAAAGGGCATTCTAGAATATTCTGAGCAAAACAGGAAAAGAAAGAAGACAATTAGGGGATTATCAAAGAAAATGTCAGAAGAAGTGTGGAGAATTTTAGAATATTCAAAGAAAAACGAAACTAGAAAGTTTGAAAATGGGAAAATTTCCAGGAAAAAGTGGAGAAAATGCTAAAATATAGAAGAATATTGGAACACAAACATGAAGACAATTCTAGGAGGTTTGAAGGTAAATTTAAAGAAAATTCTAGATAACTCGATTAGAGGATCGTTCAATTGAAAGCAAATTATAGGAAAGAAGGTCACATGGAAACATCCAGAAAATTGAAAATTAAAAAAAGAATGGGCAAACAATAACCATAAGCTGGTATAGATATTTCAATGTAAATTTAAATACAAAACTATGCAATAAATAATGATGCTTTAATGATGCTGGAAGAAAGTATTTGTGACCCCGAATTCGGGTATAGAAGCGGATTGGGACAAGATATGTCCTCTTTGGCATAAATGTCCTAATTCAGAGAGCAAGGAACGTGAACTGTGATGTCTTTGCCTGTTTCATCGACTTTGAGAAGGTATTCGACTGGGTTAACCATGATAAGTTATCACAAATTATAAAGTAATCAGGAATCCATGACAGAGACACTCGTATAATAGACTACCTGTATAGGACACAAACAGCATGTGTTCGTGTAGAAAATAGACTTTTCAAAGGAATTTCCAGTACAGCAAGGTGTTGGACAGGGTTGCGTACTATCCACGCAACTGTTTAATCGATATATAGAGAAACTTTTCAAGGTTGCACTGGAAGAAGAGAAGGGATAATGATAAACGGGGAGATCGTTAATAACTTAAGGTATGCAGATGACTTGGTGCTGATTGCCGACAGTTCCGAGGGACTACACAGACTAATTGATAAAGTGGCAGAGGCATGCCAAGAACTCAATATGCGACTGAATGTGATGAAAACAAAGATCATGATCATCAAGCTGGTATAGATATTTCAATGTAAATTTAAATACAAAACTATGCAATAAATAATGATGCTTTAATGATGCTGGAAGAAAGTATTTGTGACCCCGAATTCGGGTATAGAAGCGGATTGGGACAAGATATGTCCTCTTTGGCATAAATGTCCTAATTCAGAGAGCAAGGAACGTGAACTGTGATGTCTTTGCCTGTTTCATCGACTTTGAGAAGGTATTCGACTGGGTTAACCATGATAAGTTATCACAAATTATAAAGTAATCAGGAATCCATGACAGAGACACTCGTATAATAGACTACCTGTATAGGACACAAACAGCATGTGTTCGTGTAGAAAATAGACTTTTCAAAGGAATTTCCAGTACAGCAAGGTGTTGGACAGGGTTGCGTACTATCCACGCAACTGTTTAATCGATATATAGAGAAACTTTTCAAGGTTGCACTGGAAGAAGAGAAGGGATAATGATAAACGGGGAGATCGTTAATAACTTAAGGTATGCAGATGACTTGGTGCTGATTGCCGACAGTTCCGAGGGACTACACAGACTAATTGATAAAGTGGCAGAGGCATGCCAAGAACTCAATATGCGACTGAATGTGATGAAAACAAAGATCATGATCATCAGTAAGAATGACTCCAATGCCCAATTCTTAGTAAATGGATCCCCTCTACAAGAGAGTACCATCAAGAACATATATGGGAGCGAATCTGAATGATTAATGGGACCATACGCACGCGGTGAGAATAAGAATCGAGAAGACACGATCAAATGAGAAACGTATAGTGCAATATGAGTTTAAGCCTCCATCTTCGAACACGCATTCTGAAATGGACTCGCCATGTTACCAACGAAACCATACTGCTGCGCATGCAAAAAGGCAGGGAACTTCTCACAACGGTAAAACACAGAAAACTATCCTACTTCGGCCACATCATGCGTAACAGCAAAAAGTATAAGCTGCTTCAACTAATTATGCAGGGTTAGATCGAAGGGAAAAGGTCACAAGGAAGACGATGAACCTCTTGGCTGAAGAATTTACGGCAATGGACCGGAAATACAACTGTAGAGTTGTTCAGATCGGCGGTAGATAGAATCAGATGGGCCAGATTTGTCGTCAAAGCCCACTGAGGATAGGGCACATTAAAAAGAAGAAGAATGACGCTGGTATCATTTTATTAATTTTTTAAAGAGCATTAAGTGTTCTAGATTTATCTGAGTTTGAGTATATAAGAAATTATAGGCAAAATAAATAATAAAAAAATCAGACAAAAATGTTACCATAGAAAAACCCCAGAAAAACCAAAGTTGTAGAAATTAAAACTAAATAAATTTTCGATACGTAACAAACGTTGGATTGATAATTGCAAATAAATTTGTTTCAACAAAATTAATTGATAAATAATGACATAATAATTAGCAGAAAATCAAGCAAATTGAGAATTTATAACATGAATTTGTTTGATTTTTTTATACAGAACACCCAAATACTTTTGGCCGCAGCTATGAATACCATAATGGTGTGAAAGTAGAATATCATTAATATTTCACTTGATTTTTAGGAAGTTTTCTATGATCATCAATGTTGCTGCCATAAAATGACAATAACTCAAATCTTGTCAGTACTGCTTTTATGTGTTGATTATATATTTAATTATTATTTAAAATTTCGTTTTAAAATAAACATTTACATAAATAAATACTGAATATATTGAGATGAAAAAATTCAGCTAGATTTAATTTTTATGACAGTCAACAAAGAGTTAAACGAAATTCTCAGTGCTTTTGCTAGAAAAGTGAAATTTGTTAGCCGGATCTCTCAGTGAAAATACTGACTTGATGTCAGTCAAAATTTAACACAAGAAAGTTTCACTGACCAAAACCAAAAGTACTTCTGGAGACTAAGGGGTAGTTTGTGGACAACAAAAGTATTGTTTTTATATTGTTGTATATTCTTTAATAACACTTTATTGCAGTGGAATTTAATGTCTAAATACATTTTTATTTTATTTATATTGTAATACTCGAAGTAGTCAATGCATTAAATTTTGTAGTTCATAGTTCATAAGATTTAGTAATTTATATAATTATATAATATTAAATTGTTCATGCATAAATTATTGCAAAATAATATCCTTGTAAGATTTACAATTATCATTTTTATTGAAGGTACTATAAAATATTGCACCAAAAATTTTTATAAATTTTCTTATAAGAGACAGCAAAAGGGATGTCACTCAAAACAATAATATAAAATCAGCTGTATTACGTATAATATTCTTGTATAGAATTGCCAGTTTAGAAGACAATTTGCCTTTCAGTCTTGTCAAACGCTCCCTATGTAATTTGTTTTTAATATTTTCCACATAAATATCCCCAAATCTTATGGTATTTTCCTCACACAGCCCAATTACAATTTTTTTTAACTACCTATACATAAATTTCAAAATGTCCCTTCATTGAAGATAAAAATAACTGGCAACCCTATGAGAAATTATTATTGTATTGTAATATAAATGTTACATTTAAGTATTTCTTTCATTAGAGTTGGCAACCCTAGCAAAAATAGTAATTTTTAAATAGTTTTACAAAATATCATTGCATTTAAGATTATTTTTTGTAATATTATTATTATTTAAACTCCAACTTTATTTTCTTTAATACATTAGTCAAATTATAACAAAATTGTCATCAAAAGATAGTGTTATAGTCAAACTTGTGAAATTCGTAAAGGTTTGCATAGCTTTCATTAAATATGTTTAATTAGTTAAATACATACAATATATTACAGGCTTCTTTTAATTTTAATAATAGTAATAGAGCACCTTTTCTTTTTTTGTATATTTTTTATTTTATTTTAATGATCTTTAAGAAGTTATATTTTGTTCAAACAATGGCACAATAAATATAAACAGTGATATTTTCAACAGCCTTCTCCATTCCATCTATCCTGGGAAACCTCTTATACCTCTACTAATTTCAAGCACCTTGTGATATATGCCCTTCTATTCCCTCTATTTCTTACTTGTCCACTGTTTAGAATCTAACCAACACCATCTATCTTTTCTTTGCCTAATTGTACCTCCCACTCTCTCTGAAGTTAAATATTTCTTTTCTGTAAATCTTTCCTCACTCATTTTTTCTAAATGCTCAAACCAGCACAAAATATTATTTTCCATACGATCTGTCACACTATCATTTACAGCATATTCATTCAACACCCACTAATTCATCTCTTGTTCCATACACTTCTAAGATAGTCTAAGGCTATTGTATTTATCATATCCATTTATTTATTTATCCAGCTGTACCAAAGGTACTAGAAGTCCCGCAATGTGTGGGACAGTCCCGCTTAGCAACAGTATGTCCCGCATCCCGCACGACCTTACAACTGTCCCGGTGGCCGAATTTCGTATAGATTTTAAAACTACACCTAAAGATTTGCTCTCGGTGTATGCATTATTCTTAGTTATGCTACGTTATGTAGTTTAAAACTTTGTAAGGCCACTGGTTAACGGTGACACAATTTTGCGAGTTTTGAACTTTACCTTACTATTAACCAAAACAAAGATGTGGTGTCAATATATTAAAAGTTTGCTTTTTAATTAGCAAATATAATTGATATAAATATATGTAGCTTAACTGCTTTTTTTGTGGTATTTGCAATTTAATTGTTGTTTGGAGGCTTTAATATAGACACTCTTTCAGAAAAATAAACCAGCAACACAGTTTTGCTTACTTCTTTAACTGTCTTGGAAACACACCACTCTTTAAAAGTATATGATTGCTCTTGATTTCGCAGGCAGTAAGGATGCTCGAGCTGCATTGACACTATTTTCAATTTCAGTGTAGATTTCAAATTCTTCTGAATCACTCATTTTACAATAAATGCAACTGACATGCAAAAATAGATTAAGAACATTATCATGGACACTAGTAAAATGTTTTTAACAAATGAATAAACGCATTTGACATACAAAAATAAACTTATAACACTATCACTGACTCAAACCTACTATTTTAAATAATTGAATTGTCACAGATATAAATGTCAAAAATATTAATAATCCTATTAGGATTTAGCTTCTTGGTAGTGTGAAAATGTAATGGGTAACGGGTAGGTTGTATTATGAACCTCAGTTTCACTTCAGTCCACAAAAATCAACCTTCGACCCCTACTTGGTGCACAAATAACTATTTACGTCTTGCCCAAGAACTTCAAAGGTTTTCAAAAAATATGCAATTGCCAAGGGAATGTAGTCTTATGACAATTGCCTGACACAAAGATCGAAAGTGTTAAAAAATAGAAAATTTGAGAACCATAGAAAATTTTGGAATAACTTGCTCCGAATTCCAAATATCTCTTTATATCTATTTATATTTATACAAAATTCAGTAATAAATACCTAATTTGAGCTAAGGTTTATGATACAGAGTGTTGATTATTAGCTTTTAAAAAAACATTCATAAAAAAAACAATCGTTTATATATGACATTGCATTTAATGAGCTTGAACCTGAAAATGAACCTGACCTCAGTATTCAACAAGATATACGACTCCGGAGACATACCTACACAACGGCTCGCAGCTAAACTCATAACACTACCAAAAAAATCCGGGGCAAAAACAAGCGGAGAATATAGGACCACTTCTTAAAAGTTTTCCTCAAAATTATCCACGGAAAAATTTATAAACTATGTGAGGAACCCCCATCACCAACTCACTTCGTGTTCAGAAACACAATTGGCACACGAGAAGTGTACAGGTACTCTACCAAAAATCGTTTCATAGAGTTCAACACCGAAAAAGAATAGACTAAGAGACATAGGGCTAGAAGACAAAGACCTAAGAATCATCACGAACCTCTACTAGAATCAGACCTCCTCTGTGAGATTGGAGGAAGGAAATACAGACGAAATTAGGATACAGAGAAGTGTAAGGCAGGGGTGCGTACTGTCATCACTAATCTTCAACATATATGCAGAACAAATTTTCAGAGAAACCCTAGAAGACAGGAATCCCAATAAATGGAGGGAGACTAAACAACTTACGATAGGCGGATGATATGATAATATTCTCCAACATCTTAGGGGGGCTGCAGCTACTCGTAGATAAAATAACAACAAGCAGCCAAAAATACGGACTTAACATCAACATGATTAAAACTAAGTTTATAGTCATAAGCAAATCAAACATACTAAATTGTAACACCCAAAGTAACCAACTAGTGTACACATACCTTGGCACCAACATCAACGACCATTGGGACTCATAACACCCACATCAAAAAAGCCAGAGAAATGTTCAACGGAATGAACACTATATTCAAGAACCACACCTGGCACTATACACAAAGATTAGGTTCTTGTGATGCTACATACTCCCAGTCCTATGTCATAGACACTCACTGAAGCAACAAGCAAAAAGCATTTGAGATGTGGCTATATCGAAGGATACTAAGGGTATTGTGGACAGACCGAATAACAAATGAAACCATCCTGTAGAGAATGAATACGAAAAAGAAGTTCTAATCACTATTAAAGCATGAAAATAGATACCAACTACTACAAAACATACTACAAGGAAAAGTGCTGGGAAAGAAAAACGTAGGAAGACGATGGATATTTAGCACTACAGTTAATAAAGCGATAATAACAAACATGATTGCAAACATCCGGAACGGATAGGAACCATAAGAATTAAATTTTCTTCTACTATGGTATAAAAAAAAAATGTACACATAATCAAGTAATTTAATTTTTAAGCTTATTGCACATTAAGACATCGTTTAGCCACATTTACTTTAAGGCTGGGGTTCACTCATGCAAAATTTTAATTTCTAAATCAAAACCTAAAATACTCATTATAGTTGTCAGTGATTGTATAAAACCTAAAAGAAAGGATGTTTTTCGATTATAAATCGATCATGATTAAATTTTTAATTTGATATTTAATTATATATTTCTAAAATTTCATATTCAATTATAGTATCCATGACTTTATTGCAAAAGTTTTCTGTAGCCAGAAAATGCACAATTTGGATCGCTCCTAATATTTATGAAAGATATAAAATTTATATACCATACAAATTCTTTTTTAGTGTTGATAAGATTGTAAATTGAGTCTGAAAAAGGCTCCTGTAAAAAGTTATTAGAAATATTTAATGCTTATTGTGCCAATGTATGATCAATATAATTTTTCATTAATTTTATACATATATATATATATGTCACATTATCATTACAGAGATGATATTTATTATAACACATAACTCAGTGACTGAAATTTGTTACATTCTAACTTAATGTGGATTAAATGTTTAGAATTTATAACATTGATTTTATGTTATTTTTTCTTAAATATAGCAGGTAACTTTTTCATTAACTTGTTCGAAATACAATTTTATTTTAAATTACGTTTTTATCAGTAGAATTTAATTGGTTTTATATTTGACATTAAAATTACACAAATCGAGAAAATATTTTTTAATCTTTTTTAATCGCTAATAAAATATTTTTGTTTGAATTTATCTATATTTATATATAGCACATATACATTTTGTTGTGTAAGTTAAAATACATAGCGTTAGATGCATACTTTAAATATATATATATACGTAGTGTCATAAGGAGCCATAGTCTTTTTTTTATTTGTAAAATTATTTTGATTTTCAACAGTTAATGTCTAACAATGTACAGTAATTAGAAGTTTATCTGTATACTGTTTTAGTATATTCTATAGTAAGCACCACAAATTCATTGCAGATAATATTAAGTATTTTCTTAAAATTCAAATGCATTGTTTTATCAAACTTTCAAAATTAATCTGGTTTTATTTGTAAATATTTATTTTTGTTTTTATTATAAAATGTGCTTTCTCAGTATTAGAGTCAAAAGAGGATGACGAGGAAGCAATTATGAGATATCAGGAACAGTGGAAAAAGTAAAGGTGTTAGTCAGGAAACAACTTGGTTGGGCAACGAAATCAAAGGAGAAAAAAGAAAATCTTTTTTTTTTTGTCTAAAATGTTCAAATATTTTAATTTTCTAAACTTAAGAGTTCAGTGATCCTTATCAAAACAATTTATAATAAATAACTTATAATTATTTTTAAAGTAGTTTCCTATTTAAATTTTCAAAAAAATATTCCACTTCATTTCTACATAAAATCACCTATAAAGAGTATAAAGATCAAAGGAAGAAGAGAAAATATTTAGTATTGTAGGTTAAAAAACATGAATGATCGGGCAAAAAAAGGAAGAATAAAGGAGCAAAAATCGGAATTTATTTGTCAGATTTTTTAAAAGTTTGACTAAAGAATAATAACGACATTCAAAACATGTTTAAGATAGAAACAGGTATACAGAGATGGAGGCCAATTTGATCACGGAAAAGTAGAAAATATACTTTATAGCACAACTCCAGGATATGCAAGTTGGTGAGGTAGCATCAGGAAACATTGGAATGGGCAAAAATTATGCTAAGAAAGAGGAAGAACTAGGGAAGAGTTTTTGAAAGAAATTAAGTTCAATAAAACTTGGATAAACAAACCCAAAAATACTAAAGTACACGGAAGGGCCAAAGAAAAGGATGTTTTTGTATTGGGATGGACGCATTGAAGAAATCCAAATGACTAAAATATCCCAATTGTTACCATTCCAGAAGAACAATAAATTGCAAAAATAACACCTATTTAATGTTACGAAAGTACTGTGGAACCTCTAAGCCACTGAATATTACCAGAGGACACCAGAAGTGAATATTACCAGATGCAGACCGACTGGTACTTAAAGTTCGAGATGAAGTTACAGAGAAGCACGAATTATTTGGAAGAATCATTATACTCGAAATAATTTGATATAATTACTGCTTATAAATATTGCTGTGTTATTGTAAACTATGCAGTTTAAAATAAATACATTGTAAATTTATTGAATTGTTATTTGTGAACCCTGGAAAAACGTTACATTATAAAGACGGAAGAAAAAATGATGTCAGTAACTATCGACTTATAACAAACTTAACTAAACTCAGCAAGATTTTTGAAACAGTCACATATAAAAGACTGCTCTCATACATTCATAGAAAATATCAAACAATTGACGCAATCCAAATACGGTTTTTAAAACGAAATGGGTTTGTCTAAAAGCATAACATTAGACTATAAAAAAGCATTTGATACTGCTAATCATGATACCCTTGTCAATAAATTAGCCAACATAGGAATGAAAAATAAACCACAAATAACCCTGAATAGCTACTTAAGAAACCAAAAACAATATAATCAAGTATGGAGAGCCCCAAGGATCCATATTGGGTCTGTACTTAAACATAATGTACATTAATAACTTAACACCCTATAAATTACATGGAAAAATAATGACGTATGCAGTTGATCTGGTGATTTTTTTTAAGAAAACAAAGACGATTATGAAACACAAAGGAAACTTCAAGACGACTTCATTTTATATTAATGAGTTAACACAAATTTATTAACAGTGATTACAGACAAATGTTATATGATCTACTAAGTAAAATGCCGAAACCATATCGTAGATTTTGAAATCAATAACTGTAGTTATAAAAATAGTTAATTATCTTGGACTTCAACAGACCGAAGTTTGACATGGAAGCAATACATACAAGAACTCAAAATAAGACAAACTTTATAAAATTAAATACAACCTAAACTACTATACCCCAAGTACAGAATTGTACCAAATTTTTCCAAACAATTTAACTTATTTCTGTGATGTGCATGAAACTTTAAAAATAATATGAAAAATAGAATCGGGGGATATAGGTGATATAGGTAAACATTCATTGTTTATTTTTCAAGATATAGATGCACTATATTTTTTTGGTATATTTGACTGTTATAAATATATATCTTTAAATTGCTTCATAATATCCTTATATAATCTGAATTTTTAGAAAATACGTAATATTTGTTTAAATGACTATATTTAGGAATCACAATAAAAAATTAACTGTCATAATACTAGTATTTTATAAAAATTACACTTTTCATTTGTACAAAACATAAAATAATAACTTACCTTTAAAATAATATCACTGAAAAATATTTATTTATAAAACTATAAAATTTTGAACTATTCAAATAATTTTCTAAATGTCAAACGCATTGTCATTTTAAAAGTTCTGGCAGACAACCACAAACAAATCTTGCAAAACCAAAAATAGTAATACTATACTTTTTTAAAGAGCACCAAAAGGTAATGTTCTCGGGCCCTACTATATTTCCTACAAAATGAAATTATTGTTTGTGTTTGGTCTCCAGATCTACACCCAATTACTTTATACATAAAACACAAACAAATCTTGCAAAACCAAAAATAGTAATACTATACTTTTTTAAAGAGCACCAAAAGGTAATGTTCTCGGGCCCTACTATATTTCCTACAAAATGAAATTATTGTTTGTGTTTGGTCTCCAGATCTACACCCAATTACTTTATACATAAAACACAAAACATAATCGAAGAATTTCTAATATAAAAGTAATTAAACATTGATCTAAAAAAAATAGATCAAAAGAAAACTAAAACTTAAAGCCTCTTATTTACCTCATATAATAGCACTATGTTTACTACTGTGTTCTAAAGCAGCTAACACATCTTGCTTCTGTCGCACGTACAGTCTTCCTTTCTTCCACGGGTTCTGCAGCTGGAGAGGTTTAAAATCGTCCCGCAAACACCTCTCCCTAGCACCAATTACAGCTACTAAACAAAAATTCTTCAACTTATCCGCAGGATATATAGGTCCTTCTTTACCCTTTAAAACCACAGCCATATTTAATTGCTTTACCACTAAGTCCACTACTTCCCGGGCTGTCGTACGTGGCGTTACATGCAATTTCAAACTAGTTCCGCTTGCCAGCCCTGTTTCATACGCTGCATATACTTGTAACGTACCAGGTGACATCTCTTTGGAGTTAGAACTCGTACTGGCTGCTTCCGATAGTAAATCTGTGTACGGAACTTTAAAAACCGGATCTGGTACTACGTCCGGTTGCTTATAAGTCTCAAACGGCTTCAAATATGTCCTCGATTCTGCATCCGCTATATTTTTAATGTTTGTAAGACTTTTTGATAAATTTGAGTCTAGATTATGATGGTTCAGTGGTGAAAAAGTTTGTTCTATATTCAAATGTTTTGGGCGGTACCTTTCTGTTCGATCAGATTTCGAACTGAGGTCATGTAGGTTTTGTTTAACATTTGTCATGCTTCTTGATGCCGCCATTTTAGATTTGTGTTTGTTCTTATGTGGTGTACTTGCTCCTATAGGTACCGGACTTGTATCGCTGTCCGAACTCAAACTGTGCATACTATCGGAGGTATTTGTTGTATTTAAAGTGTTGACACTAAGTAAACTTCCACTATATAAAGGTCGGACACTAAGTAGTGGACTTGAGGTTGCTGACATACTTGATATTGTACTCGATCGAGCTCGGTGTGTTGTATTGCTAGGGATTACAAAGAGCATATCTTCACTTCTTGAAGGAGGCAATCTATCATTGAAATAATCGCTGTTGTAGCTGTCAGAGTTTTTTCGAGATTCTGTATCACTGCAAGCACTTAAATAATGTGAGATGGTTTCATTTGTACTCAAGTGTTGCTCGCTTTTACTAAATTCATTCATGAGACATGATGCAGGGTTTACATTCATTGAGGCACCTGGTCCAGGCCAAGAACCCCTTCCTGGAGTGCTTTTCATCGGTTTTGATTCTCGTGGTGGAAGTTGTAGTAAACTGCGTTTTGGACTAGAACTAGAGCATGTGGATTCTTTGTCTAGAATATGCTTGAGCAAAATTCCGCTCATAAGTCGGTCTCTTGAAAAAGTAATAACGTCCATAAGCCATCGAACACACCTCCAAATTGAATTCAGTTTTCCCTGCAAGTCTTGTAGCTTTGTGAGGCGTTCTTTGGCAACAGCTACTTCACTGTTCGAGAAGGCTTCTCGATGTAAATGATTTGCAGTTGCTGCATCTAACTCCAATAAACAACTCAGTTTGGAATATTTTTGAATAATATTGTGTTGATAAGTATTAAGGTGGATCATTTCAAACACTTGTATTGGTAGGCTGAGTAGGTCACCTCGTTGTAAGAGCATTTCTCGTTGGCCAGGTACAGAACATGAGAATTCCGCTGACGGACATATGACTATGAAACTAACTTCATCTGTTAGGTCTATTACTTCTGTATCGTAAAGTCGATGAGATAGGGCATCCTCATTTGAAATATCCATGTAGTTTAGGAGTCTTTTTGCTGCACTGGTTACTAATTCTAGGAAAGTTCGTTGTTGTTCAGTTGCGTGGTCGGTAACGTCAGGTAGGTGTTGTTGCTTGAGGTACTCCCATTCTTCCCTAAAATAAATAAAATCTATTAATATTTTATGAGGTTTATACCCCTATTCTGTATAAATCAATATATCTTTATAACTCCATAGCTTATATTACACCATAAATATTTATTTATAGAGTTATGGTATGAGCGATTCTGTACACAACTCCATAACTTCATTTCTTATAGTTGATTACTTATAGTGCAGCTAACTTCGTTCTATTTACATTGCTACTTATATGACGTCTTGCACCGTTCCGTGCTGCTTTGTTTCATATTTTCACTGAAGTATATTTCATATAATATAACAATAATAATGGATTTGCCATCACAATTGTAAGTATATTATTCAATTTGTAATTTATTAGTATGGCATTAGATGTAAAGTAATGAATTGTTAGCAAAAATTTGACATAACCTATATCTAACCTTGTTTTATTGACATTACAGAAATCAAAGTAGGAAACGCAGAAGGTCAATTAATACCACAAAAGAACAGTATGAGGTGTATTTATCCTTAATGGAGGCAGATTATGTATTCTGTAGTGGAATAATTAATCTTTCTTTAGAGGATAATTACAATATTAAAAAGTGGCAGAATTTGGTAGAGCCATATACCAAGAAATGTAAAGTACTTAATACCTTAAAATATTAATAATATGTATATTTCGTAAATATGCATCAAGAAAATAATTCATTTAATGCCTATTTGCCTTCAAATGAAATGGGATTCTTGTTGTTCGGACTCTCTGGTTTGCATGATTTTCCGGAGCAACAATTATTTCAAGAATCAAGAAACGTAGCTCTCAAAAGTGCTAGGTATAGTTTCACATGTAGCTCTCAAAAGTGTTAGTCATAGACTGATTATGACTAGTACTTCTGAGGCCTACATGTCAATCTATACATACCTAGCAGTTTTATGAGTTACATTTTAGTATATACCTAGGACTTTCAAGAGCCGCATGCTTTGATAGTCCCCTGCAATGGTAGACGAAACGTTGGAAAAGAAAAGCCAACACACAGTTATTTTTCGGAATACCTTAAGATAATGTTAGTGTAATTTAGGAAGAATAGTGAATCATTTATGCTATAATTAAAATGCTATTAAAAAGGTATACTTACGCAGATACATGAGGGTTATCTCTCACTTTACAATGTGGCAGCATGTTGGGTGATTTTGCTGGTACAACAACTTGGATGAGGTCTACGGAACTCTGCATCTTGAGGTAGGCTAGATACAATCCCTTACTCAACTTCAAACTAGAAACTTGATGATAGTTAATCTGTTCCTGAATCGAACCCATGAGAATCTCCGAAATATTATGGTCGTCGCTCAACACAACTTTTTTAAACACTTTATTCATTGGTAACCACCTCGAGTTTAATACTGACACACTTTTAGGAATTTTAATGTAATTTATAGTACTTAGCACTACTGTTCCATTGGTATCTCGCAACGGTTTATAATATAACTGGCCAAGGTCTTGCAGACAGAGCGCAGATTGCATTTGAAGCGCTGCGGAGAGTAGTTTTGTCCTAAAGTGTATGGCTGATGACGTATGTTTTTCCATATCGGCTCTCAATAATTTAGTATCGTCCCACGTACAGGCTACTTTCATAAGCCAATGGTGATCATTGTGTATACAGCTCGGGAATGTTTCATCTATTTCTATCACAGGTAAGAAGTCCTCGTTGGTAACAAGAACTTTGTCTTCATGGTATAAAATACAAGCCAGGTAGATTCCTCTGTAAAACGAAACAAAACTGATTAGTACCACCTAAGGTCAAACACAGAGCTTGAGAAGAAGTAGAATTATTTTTATGAAATTTAGAAGTTGTTTTGTTTACCTTTCAACTGAATTTTATGAAGGAAAGAACGGAAGGCATACTAGATATAGAAGAAGTTATAAAAGGTACAGCAAGTATCTTTTTTGGGGAGAATTGTGAAAAAGGAAAGAAATAGGTTTGATACACAAATAGAGCACATGAATATGTGATATGTTAAATGTGAATACTTTAGCCAAAATTATGTCATTTTTACCTTCTAAGATTCTTCTGAAATTTGCTAGCGGCGGTAAATAGTTGCTTTATGGTAGTTTTCTTCCGTTGAGTTCTTCGTTGTGGTCCAGGGGTTTCTAAAATCTCACTACCTGGTCTTACTTGCTTAACTTCATCCATTAATTGTTCCAACTGTTTCAATTTTCCATCAAACCTGCAAACAAAGATGATCATAAAAGCCTTAATGTGCACACTCAAATTAAATCGAGTGGATAATACTGACAGAAATGTGCACACTAGAGTTAAATTGAGCAGCAAAGCATTTTATGTTACCAAAATGTACGTACTCAAATAAATTAATTCTAGAAACTGCCGCAGTAATACTTCTTCATCAGCATACCTGCACGGTTACCAACGTCATATTGATGTCGCTGGACAAGGCCAGTTTTACTAAGTATTAATTAATAGCATATTATCATTAGAAGCAGGGTAAAAGAAACTGTCACAAAAGGTTAAACAATCGAAACGCTCTACCTGCGCTTTAGTTTTCTATGATTTTCGGAGAAGCGGGAGGATTTTGTTGTACATTTGTAACTCGGTGGATAGCTAATAAAACGAAGAAGTTATTCAAGTAATTTGTACGCTTAAAGTATTAATGATTGACATAAATCTTCGTTTTTGACTAGGAACTCCATTAAAAAAAGAAAAAATAAATCTTGTTTAGTTTCGGTGTTTATGGATATTTTACTATTAAGAAAGCATTGCAGAGGTGTCAGCCACATACTAAAATTAAAATTAGTAGAATTCGATACCGAGTTGTTTTTTTATTAAATTCTCAACTTGAATATAAGGGATTTTTCTAAAAAAACTAAAACTTTAAATATCTTGAAAATGGTTCACTTTTGTATTTTAAGGTTAAATTTGCTTCGAATTATCAGGAACCTTGTATGTAAGTATTGTACAAAAATATGTTCCAAAAAAGATTTCCATTGATATAAAAAGCTTTTTTTTATGCTTTTTTCAAACAAAGCACACGTTGAAGGTTTAATACTGCTTCCTCTAGTTACCATGACTATATTATTGTTTTTGTTAGAATGTTTCCAATTATCATAGCTACTAAATGTTTAAGTATTATTTAATCATAAATTTGTAAATTTATGGACATTAATCTAAAACAAAAAAAACAGTATTTCTAAGCTGGCTCAATATTGTTTAAAGAAAAAATTGCTATGCTTCAACATACTACAGTTAATATCTTTACCTTGGATCTTTTTCTTCCACTTCCCTCCAAGTTGAAGGAACAACTGAGGCAGGAGTGGAGGACAAAAATGTGCCGTATCCCTTGAGGTTACCGCACGAAGCTCTAAAATAATATCGTCTTCCTTGGGTTAATTCTATATTACAGATGGGTTTCGACATGTCCACAATCTCTGTTTCTCCTGTTATGTGGCCAAAATCAGCCCTCGTTGACCATTGCACTGAAACAAAATAATAGGTCATTACAGCAATTATTCTTATACATTTCTTTTTATCCAAACCATAAAGATTACATTAATATTTCTTAATCACCAAATATTTATTTATTTACTAATTTAAAATGGTACTAAAGATAATAATACACAATTATATACATAAAAATCATAAGTAAAGTAATTTGTAACATGAGGGAAGGTGTTTCGAAAGGCCAGCACCTATCTTGGTAGTGATACCCTCAAAGCAGAAGGAAAAAAATACTTCATAGAATTACACAGTCTATATATTTTCTACAAACGGGATTATTATTAACCCATATGATAAGAAGTACATATTATCAAAAACAAATAACCCCAAATAATTATTGTGTGAAAATCTATTTCAGAAAATGAACAGAATTTTCATAAGCAGAGGTATCTTGATCTGGAAGGCATTTCATAAAATTGAAGTTTACTCCGAACTGGATTGCATCAAAGACTTGAACACAGAGATATTTGCACTTGCATTAGACAGAGTCTTAGTTGCATAACATTAAACAGATACTATACGATCAGAGAAAGTGAAGGCAGAATTAAAATTAATACCGTGTTCTCTAGTTGTAATACATTGTTCTAAGGATAGATAACAGAGAGAGAAATCACAGAGTACATTGTTTCTTTAAGACACTACTTTACGACATTTTATAGCTAATTCTGATTTGAATATTGCAAACACCAGAACTAGAGCTTCTTTTCTAAGAGACCTTGGGTTTTCACTAGTAAAACCTTAAATGGAATATTGCTGAACTATTCCTGGCATCTTAAATTAGATAAAAAAAATAGAATTTCTGTTGCCTAGGGGGAACTTGCACCTTCACCTCAAACTATTTGCCAGGACATCATAAAAAGGAAGAGATGTTAATTATGTTCATATTCTAAGGATAGAAAAACAAATATTAATGTCAAAAATATATTTGTGCAGAACATTGTTCCAAACAGTGCAGTAATTGTGAATGACCAGAAACAATGAAAATTGCAGTAGTGAATTATGATATAACCTCAATACAAAGCGAAGTGGCAATTAAAATTAAACAAGAATAGAGTCGAAGACCACCCTACAAATATTGATAACAAAACGGACCAAGCAGACAACCAATATAATAGCATCCAATCAACACTACCTGTAAAAAATACAGTAATAAACACAAAAGAAACTATTAAACTTGTATTATTCAATGTGAGAAGTCTAAAAAACAAACTTGATGAAATAGTAATCATTAAGACCCAGATGTATTCATACTAACGGAAACTTGATTGTATCAAAATGAGGAGAAACTATTTGAAATAACTGGATATCGAAGTGTACATAATTGAAGAGAAAGTAGAGGGAGAGAAATGGCATTACATATTAAATAGCACATAGAAGTACGAAAAAGTGGGAAAAAGACACAGATGAGCAGTAACATAGTATACATAACACTGAAACAAATAGATATAGTATACAGGCCACCTCATGTAAAGATTGACTGCTTTATAGAAATGTTGGATGTCATAGTGGAATGAGTGGAAAGGGGAACCAAAATTGTAGGAGATATGAATGTAGATATACTGAAGGATGATGAAAAACAACAGCATATACAGAAATGATAACAGAAAATGGCTTTAAGATAATCAATAACAAAAACTACATAACTCGTAATGCAGAGGATCAAATAATATCGAATATTCCAGGTAATCTTGTGGGATTTGATACAAGGCAATATCAGATCACAACATAGTAACACCAGAATGGAACATCCAAGAAAGACAAAATGAAAGAAAAACTATGCTAAAAGTGAAAACAAACTATGAACAAGTAAGGAGACACATAATAAAAGAGTTAGAAAGAAATTAACCAAAAGCTATTCAAGAGTTAACTAGATTAATAAAAAAAATGCTAGAAACAAACACACAAATAAAAAAAAAAATTATCTACAAGATCAAACATAGAGACAAAAAATATAAAAGGAAGAAAAATAATCTTAATGACTTAAAATTAATAGCTGAATATAAAGAAGCCAAACAATACATAACAGAAAAAAAAGGTGTACATAAACAAAAGGTTTCAAAATGAAATAAATAATCCTAGGAAAATGTGGATAGTGATCAATTTTACATTAAATTATAAATACAACAACACCAAAAATAATATTGAATAGCTACGAACAACAAGTGAACAATACAATATGAAAGAGGAAATAGCAGAATATGCAAACACTTACTTTGCAGACATAGGGCAACATCTTGCCGAAGAAATAATAAAAAAAAGGAATTCTAATTTGTATGTTAAACACGAGTGAAGAGAAATCATTTTATTTGTATGAAACCAATGCAGATGAAGTGAAGAGAATTATAGCAGTGTTATAGAATGGAAAGCACCTAGAAATGATGGAATAACAGCAGAAAAAATTACTTATATTACGTAGTGTGTCATGAAATAACACCTACACTAACCAAGTTAATAAATGAAGTCTTTAAAACTGGTACATATCCAGAATCTTTGAAATAAACAACGATAGCGCCCATGTTTAAAAGAGACAAAAATCAGATAAGCAACTACAGGACAGTAGCTCTAATATCAATAGTTAGCAAAATAATCGAGAAAATCTTAAAGAAACATTTAATGAAATTCATAAACAGGAAACAATATGCATTTCAAGAACAGTACCACATCAGCAATAAAATATCTGCTAACCGACATGACAGGATGCCCTAGATAAAGGAGAATATGTTGTCTTTATATCGACTAAAAAAAGCATTTGATACAGGAGAGGAGAGCTCCAATTGGCAAAACATAGAAAAGCAGGAAATCAACACAGTAAAAAACAAACATAGATGGAACACTGAGCAGCAACCGCACAACAAGATATGGGGTACCACAAGGTAGTGTCTTAGGACTAATCCTATACAACATTTATATCAACGAAATAAGAGACCAAAAACCTCATAGAATCACAATATGTATATGCAGAAGATACCTGTAAATTATACAGAAACAAAAATTTAGAGGAACTTGAAACAATTATCAGAAGAGATATGATTTCATTAAACCAAGGGCTGTAACATAATTTGCTTACTATAAATACAGAAAAAACAACAAAACATGGTATTCTCACATAACAAAAAACACTCAGAAATAACTATAAATAATTTTATAGAGGATAAGCTCATACAGAATGAAAAAGCCACAACATACTTAGGTTTAAGAATTGATGACTGTCTCAAATCGAATGACCACACAGACGAGACATGTAAAAAAATAGCACCGATGGTTGGAGCAATCAAAAGAACCTCAAATCAAATTCTTTATTTAATAAAAACATAGTTCGCCAATGTACAAAAAATATGATCAAAGATAATTCACTATAAAAACTCCAAAGATGAATTGAAGAACTCCTCCATCATGAAGAAGCATCCCCTCATCAAGGCGGCCTTGTCCTGGATTCAAACTGCCGCCTAGAAAGGTTCCCCCAGTCCAGTGGAAGTTTGTTAAACAGCCTAGGGCCCATATTTCTTGATAGGAATGATGACAATCTGAGGAAAGTAGTTTGGAAATTTTCCTTTCCTCGGGTTGTGTAATGATAAATTTGTGATCGTTGGCAATGATTAAGGATGTGTTTTTTAGTATACATAATTTTCTCCAGGATATAGAGTGAGGCTTGCAGTGTGTATAGTCCGAGAAGCCTTTGATTGCTCTCACCGCTTTTTTTTGTAAAATTAATACTCTGAATGAGTGAGTTGACCCTCCGCATGCCAATACACCATATGCCATAATACTATGAAATAGACCTTGTTAATCATTTGTGCTATCCTTCTTATGGCATATATAGAACTTGAGAGCCTCCCAGAAAGGATATCAACATGATCCCTCCAGGTGAGTAAATGTTCAATATAAATACCCAGAAACTTCAGAGGGAGCTGTTCAGCATGCGCTCGTCTATCAGTAGTGAGACATATCTGCGCTGTTTTAGATTCGTTAAGGACTAGGCCATTCTTTGAGTGATGTTTGCGCTTTCAGCAATACTGTGTTGAGGTTCTTGTGTCGAGTCAGTAAGGTGGTGTCATCATTACAATTTTACTTTGAATATTGTATGGTAAATCGTTGATATACAGTAGGAAAAACAGCGGGCCCAAAATATATCACTGTGCAACTCCTGGCTTGATCGACTTGGTAGAGCTATGAGCAGCCACAGTACCCACGAACTGACACCTATCAACCATATAGGATTTCAAGATGTCAAGAGCAACCCCCCTGAATCCATAATACTCTGCCTTAACCAGAAATTCTCTATATGGCATGCTGTCAAATGCTTAAGTCGCAAGACTGCGCAAAACACTCATCTCCAGCCTCAAGGGCTTCGGTGATATACTTTAGCAGAGCCAATAGGGCATCAGATGTTGACAAACCCTTCCTAAAACCAAATTGGTCACCAGAGACAATCTTGCCCGCATCCAAGTAGCTCAACATTCGTTTAGCCACAAGTGATTCAAAAATTTTGGATATAACTGGCAGTATCGCTATTGGTCTGCAGTTTCTAGGGTTTTCTCTCTTAACACCAAGAACAAAACAGCTAGTCTATAATGCATACATAATATCTTATATTAACTACCAGATTATTGCCTGGGGTGGAGGATCTACGAAACAAAACATTAAGCGAATCCAAATTGCACAGAACAAAGCAATTAAGAAACCTTAACAGAAGAACCCCGACAGGCAACCTATACCAAACAGAAATGAATATAGAAACAAGGATAAAGTACCAATACATTCTGAGCATCTTACAAATAATGGGCAGACATACAACAAACATGCACATTCAAAGCAACGATGAAATACACGGACATGTTAAATATAATAGACTTCCACGGTTAGTATCTGTATGAATGTTGTTTGGGTGGAAACCGTGTAGATGCTCTGACAAGTGCCGTCGTTTCGTCCACTGTTGCATGGTAGTTGAAATCCATCGTCCCTGTTGATATTGTTGGGGCTATTATAAACTTCAATGGCTTCTCAGAATTTTTTGGGAAAATAAGAAGGCTCCCTAGCTAAGACTTTAGTTTCTTGGAAGATAATGGGGTGATCTGTTTCGTGACGATGTTCAGCAACGGCTGACTGAATAATATGACCCAGACAAGTACAACGTACGTGCTTCTTTAAACGAGTAGCAATCGTTCGTTTAGTTTCTCCAATATACACTTTACCACAGCAACAAGGAATCTGATAAACCCCTTCACTTTGCAAAGGGATGACATCTTTTGAAGAAGGAAGAACTTGAGGAATCTTTTGTATCGGGGAGAATACTGTTTTGATGTCAAATTT
>JAWQRN010000440.1:0-29562 GCA_033557685.1 Sperchopsis tessellata
TATATGCATTCATTATAAAAATACATTGAAACATTGCGATACCTCTCATAATATGCTCACTCACGATCTTAAAGCATATATTCAAGGAATCAAATATATATTCGTACGTGGGTATAGCTAATTACTAACAAGAGCAGTGCTGATGACGTCTTAATGACAGAGACACGTGTCCACTCGGTTTGTTTCCCTTCATTTTTCGAAAACGTATTTGATTTCTAATTTAATATATTGACTTGGCCGATCTGCTCGATATTTGATTTATCAAAAATTAAAATAACACGTCCGTTATTTGTTGTTCATCCAGAATTATCTGCTATATCTGAAAATATTAAAAAATACAAAATATCCATTCAAAGAAAAAAATTGATTATGTCAACGAATTTATGGTTAATTAATTAAAAAATCGCCAATATCCTGCAATTTTTAAAACTGTTTGTAGCTCTATATAACCTAGTAATATCATAATAAATTTTCAGTTTTTCCCAAACATTTGTAAACAGGTTTTTAGCTTTTTTAAATTTTAAGTATAATCTGCTTGTATGGATTTACATGTACTTAGTTATAAAATAAATAAAAGGATTTACATTTAGTGATAAAGGGCATACGAAATCTGGGTAATCGTGAAATATTAATTAACAATATTTAAAAAAGTTATCGTTTAGTGCACTGTCACATGACAGTTCAGTAATAGAAGATTTTAAGTTCACGTTTAAATGATTCCTGATCTTAGGAAACACATTTATTTTGCATTATCTACTGACGGTACTTTCATCAAATTCTAATGAAAATAATTACACTATTTGTTCTTTAGCTGACTCTCTTTTTTTCCGTGCGCTCGGAATGTTATTATTTTCATAGCAGAAAGTACCAATTTTTTGCAATAGTGTGAGATAACCAGTTTCTCTTATTAATTTAGAAGTTTCGGATGAGACCATTACCATATTTTGAGGGAAGGAACCATTAGAAATACTAGAAGACATTTGTTTCTTTTCTTGTAAATATGATACAAAAGTTTATTTATTGATGTAAAAATCTATTGATATGTTAATGTATGCAGGATACTTTTTTACTAACGATACCAAATAAAATTACAGAAGATTTTTAGGTTTCATTCCTACGAAATTGAAAAGTTCAAGGGAAATTTTCATTCAAAAATTGGAAATAATTGCTGTATTTGGAACAACGCTATATGTCATTTTGTCCCACTCTACAATATGTGTTCAAATTTACCAGACACGCATTTTTCACAAGCAAAATTAATAAAGTCCTTGAGGTACTTTTTATTAGATTACATTATAAAATAAGTAAAACCAGTCACAACTATTCAACCTACCTTAATGTAGAATGGCGGTGAAAAACTTTCATTTATTGCGTACAAGAGGTCTGAATCAACAATTAAGAAATAAATAAGACAAATTTCTCAATAGACAAATCCCAGGGCAATTCTAGTCTACTCACCCTCCCTATAAGGATTCAAGGATACGATTTTAATTATTACGCCGCCTGTAGTAAACCGCCAACTTAAATTCCAAACATTAATAATTGTAATTGACGCAATTAAACATGACGAAGCATCCAGTCTTCTGTGTAAAAATCCCTCTGTCAAAGAGTAAATCTAAGGTTAAGGCGTTCTAAACCTAATGGATGACAGCAAGTTTTCCGGTTAATCCGTAGGTGAGCGTTTCGGTATCCCCTTAATGGGGTGGGAATTTTAAACAGACACCGTCTTGAGAGTTGCATAATTAACTTAGGGGTGCGTCTATGAAGGGGAGGTGGTGGTGCTTGACTGCTACCTCATGCTCAAAGACTCTGTTTTATGTCTGAGGCATTGCTGGAGAAGTTGCTGCTCTGTGTGTTGAGGATTCATAGCGGTTTGTTATTATAAATGTGGCTTAGCTCTAAGAAGTATGTCATCATCATGACAAATAACCTCGCTATATTATATTTTATTAAGAATATACAATCTTTACCAAGCTAAAGTGAGTGAGTAGTGAGAATTTCAAGCAAAAAGTCCCAGGAAACGTGAGATTCTATAATTCAGTCTTTAAAGTTTTTTGTGCCATCATGAATATCATGGTAAGTATACAGATGGTTAAATGGCAACATTTTTCAATACATTAACTCATTCGTTGAAGTAACGGCACTCACCTTGAAAATGTCTCTTGCAACAGTGGATGAAACGTCGGTACTTATCAGAGCCTATACAAACATTCATATAGATAATAAACGTGGAAGTATATTGCATTTAATAAAGGCAGGTATTTTTGAGGGCCCTTAGATCAGGGAGCTTATGAAAGATGTTAAATTTAATGAGAGTATGGAAGAAAATAAGAAAAATGTCTGCCTCCTATTGAAATCCATAATCAAGAAGTTTCTGGGCAACCATAGGAGCTCAGAGTATGAATATGTTGTTGATAAACTCCTGCGGAGCTTCCAGGTCCTTGGTGCACTATGTCCATAAAGATTCACATTTTTAGCTCGCATTTAGATTAATTTCCTGAAAACGGTGGGGATTACAGAGAGAAGCATGGTGAACGCTTTCATCAAGGCATTCGAGTGACTCTTCTATCACTCAGGTACCAGGGTCGCTGGGATGTGAACATGCCTACAGACTATTGCTGGTGCTTCAATATAGATGTTCCAGATGTAAAACACACACAAAAGTCCTTGAAAAAGTCCTTTCTTCCACAATTTCATATATATATATATATATATATATATATGTCTGCTTTATGACATTACACATCATAGTTTCATAACCGTTATATGATTAATTTCCAACTAAAAATCGAGGTAGTAAGAAAACGTTACCTGATTGTACAAAATGGGTTATATTTTAGAATTCAACATGCACTAAATATAAAAGAGCAGCTATAAAAAATTTGATCTCAGAAAAAAAATTAATCCGCAGACCAGTGTAATTGACGTTTCGACAAGATTTGTTGTCATCTACAAATTATTATTTACTAAGATCACAGGCCAGATATTCTGGATATTGTTAGACACGTTCAACTTAATCAGACCTCTTCGCCTCGCCTCGGATGTGTGATCACACACTAAAAACATACTTGACACCTTCACCGTCGAAGCGTCTAGTACTCTTCTCTCCAAAAAGTCATTGGCCTTGATTAGGATCTTCGCGAATTAATTCACAATAAAAGTAGACTCATGGAGCATATGAACTTAATAGAGACCGCGAATATCTTACTCATAGTCCGGTTGGGCAGAAGGCTATGGCTCGTGCCCGGCCCGACAACTTTAACTACTGCAGCAAACTCCATTGCATGAAACTAAATGAGTAAAACTCCTATCAGATGAGAAGACTGAGGGTGTGCACACTCCCTGAAGCTACAGTATAGCCACAGCTACGAAGCTAGTGACCTGGAGCATATCGAACATCGTCAGATTAATGACTATCTCTGTCGAGACAACGCGGATCCAAGAGACATCACAAATAGATATCATCTAGTCGTTGTTCGACAAGAAAGACCCAGATGGTATCCTGGACCAGCCTTAGAAACTGCTGTGACACGTGTTAGGCATATTAACCATCATTATCAATTCGTCCATTTATATTAGGTATTTTCCATCTTCTAGAAAGGCCCAAAAATACCAAACTTGCAAATGATTTCCTTCGACTCGAATATAAAAACAAAAAACACGAATTTTAGAAAATGTACATATTAGACGCATCAAATAGGTCTCAGATATAAGCTCAATATATAATTCTTTAAATTTACGAAAATTAATAGCATAATAACAGTTGTCTCGAAGGCCTGTGGCCAGACTTCATCACAAACATACTATTCCGTGGTTTATGCTCACCGCAAATATAGTATACAACATATTTTTCATAACGCCTAACGGTTGTGGGCACAATTAAAAATCTATTTAGAAATTTAATCCTCATAGAATAAAACGAAAACGTAACGAGATACATTTGAGCGTATCACGAACAAAATTGATATCAAATGATTTAAAAAAATGTAGTAGTCGTTTTTTCAATACAATCCAACAGTGTCGAAATAGATAGCCATTCTGCCATGAATATTAAAAGTCGTTCAATTTTACTGTTCACATAAAACATGGGGAAGCGGCTGGGTACAATAATGTATTCTACTAGCATTAAATAATATAAATGATAATATCGCTCCACGTGTGAACACGTTTATGTGCAGCAATTTGCACTTTAAATGATTTATTTTCATCCTTTAAAATAATAATATCGTACTAGTATAAGATACCGTCAAAATGTGAAAAGATTTGCTAATCTTAGTGGAAGGAAATCCTTATATGAAAGAATGATAAGTATAATAAATTGTTTATAATTTAATTATATTTTGTTTTTTTTTTTAATATGAACTGCCAAAATCACTATCTACAGCCTCTTACTTTAGTCATAAATTCAATAGCTGATATATTTCTTCGTGCCCGATCTCCTGTTTGTTTTTTTAGTTCAAATACTGAAATGTAGTGCGTGAACATTCTTGGGGCCTACTGAGCATTTGTTCCAATACTTTTCGGTAAGTATGCTTTTCCATCTTTTACCCCAATTCTTTAACTATCTGAAAACCCTGATTTTTGTTTTCCGCCAGAATCATAATCTTCTTTGATTTTCAACCTTCAATTCATCCTTGAACTGAGAAAAGCCGTAGTCAGTTTATCAACGGAATTTCCTCTTGTAGAATTACTGTATTTGTTTTTCTAATTTTATTACTAATGCTTACGCCATTTTTCGGCAGCCACCCTTTTATACCTGCATTTTGTGTTGCCTAAATATTAATAATTTCCTTTGACTAAATGTGACGTCAAACCTTTTATATACTTGTGGGGTAGGGTCACCCAAAACGTGATAGGACCAATAAGGCCGGTACTATTTTGGGGTAACTCCGAAGAAAAGTGATACTGTCTCTTTAAAATCTGGGTATTTTTGTCCACACCGTACAAATACAGTACATCTTGTATTCTTCAAGAAAACAGTTCATATACTAGCTCACACTGTCGACTTATTTTTTGCCACGCTGTCAAATAATTAAACTTCACTTTCAATAAGTTCAAGTGCGCAAAATTAATTATATTCGTATACGTACTTTATAAACAATTATTTGTCTGTTATATGCCTCCCAGATTTCTATTACAAGCAAGAACACCGTAAGGCCTACTTTCGCTGAATTTATTGCACCTTGCTCCCGTTGCTTCTTTAGGAATTTTTGATCTTGAAATACTGTTTATAAACCTTAATTTGATATTTTTGACTTGCATCTATAATATTGAAGATCCAAAACTCATGCAATTGCTTATTATTTGGTATTAGACGTTATTCTTATATTTTCCAAACTTTGTAGAATTGCTGTCAATGGAAGATATACGTTATCTTCGTTCTTCTTGCGTTATCCATACGGTTATAACACCTTCCTCCTCACACAGCTCTATAAATTCTTGACCTGAAATACATAACTTGAAATAATTCATAAAGGAAAGTTTCGACTGCTAATTACAATCAGTATTAGTATATAGTTAACAGTAAAGTAGTTGTCAATTTCTTACCAAATTACAAGCTGAACTACCAAATAGTTGGATAAAGCAGGCATGGAGGAAAACCACCTAAACAAAGGCCTATTTACATCTTGAACGAACTTCCAGTCATGAAGCGTATAAAACATGAAAAAAGACAAAAGAACATTTAAAAATCATTCGCACTGGAAAAACTAAGTAATGAATTTAAATAAGAGAGGCCACAATGCGAAGAAAAATATACAACCTTGATCTATTAAGAAGGTATTTTTAGTTATAAACAAAGCAACAAGCACCAGCGGCCATCCGTTTAACAGGTGAGATAGAAATTAAAAAAAAAACAATTGAGCGACACCAAGCGTCGACACGGTCAAAATTGGAAACTACCGACAGCAGTAGAACAGTGCCGTATTTAGGAAAAATGAAAGCCCACATTGTAATTCAAAAAAATTCCTTAAAAAAACAAGGAGAATGGTTACATTCATGTGAAAGTTAAGAACAGGGGATTCCGAAAATCTTTCTAATTTATATGTATAGTTTGGTTGGTTATGTTCACTTATTGTTTCTTCTGCTATTCATATTGTTCTGTGAATATTTTACTTTTTATGATGTTGTTTATAAATGTCTTGCTTTCAAACTTAAGCAGGCCGCAGCGGGCGACCAAGGCATTAGCATAGTGTTCAGCTAACTTGAATTGAGAACATAAATGTCCCGATTTGAGTTGGTTTAAAATTACTTTTTTTTGTATATTGCATTGAAGCGATCTGAGCTAAGTTTGAGGTCTATCCTACTAAGAAACATTTACCACAGGGAACAAACATTAATAACGTGATCGTTTAGTGAAAAATGCAGAAGTAGGACTCATAATGAAATATGTGTGTAGTAACTGTCAAAATCATACGTGTGGAGAAAGGATGGAGTAAAATTAGAAAACAAAACAAGATAAAGTTTAAGATGCCGATTAAACCGAATACACAGCCGTAGTTGTATGGTAATTCATTAAAAAAAACGTCAATACATACAAAGTTATTGCTAATAAACAGGATAAAAATACGCCAAACAGCAGTTTTAAGTTCACCACAGTGATTAAATGTAACGAATATGAACTTGTATGATGAGAACTTTAGGTCAAAATATAATTTCAATATTTAGTGTAATAAGCCTGCTCGATTGTAATAGTAGATTTGCAGTTCCGGAAACTGTAATTTAAAATGAAAAGCATAATCGCTAGGATGGACGTTTTGTAGTAATTGAACTAGAACAAATAATTACAGTTTACGATAATGACAAAAGAAATTCTAGAAGGTCTGCGATATTTCATTACCAAGAAATATTCGGTATTAATTGATCTAATATATAAACATGATTTATAATATTTTAATACCCTAAGTATTGCAAATAAATTATTATGTGTTTTGTTTAAGTCGATAGTAGATAAACAAAGCTAATGTCAGACAAGGAGACGCTACCTCGCCAAAGCTCTTTACTCTCGACCTGGAACACCTGTTTAAAGATATCAACTGTAACAACAAATTGAAATCGACGGTGAAAATCTAGACCACCTCCGATTTGCGGCTGATATTACGCTTATCACGGATAGCCAAATAAAATTACAAGAAATGCTATCTGTAGCAAATACTAAGATTATGAGTAACGAGGCCAACGAAACTAAAAATACACTGTTACAAAAAAACCAATAAGGAAAATATAACATTTTGTGTATTTAAGCCAAACCGGCATAGCCTAAAATCAGACCTAAATTGGTGAATAGCGTTGGGATGAACATAATTTGGCAAACTGTAAGATATTTTAAGACCCGATTTGTCCATTACTCTAAAATCTCGCAAGTTCAATCAGTGAGTCCTCCATATTTTAACATATGGGATAGAAACATGGGCTTTAAACAAAAGCATCATCCATAAACTACAAATCACAAAACGCGCTATGGAGCGACGCATGCTGGGAATCTCAGTCCAAGACAATGAATGGATTAATTTTTCAACTGAGATGGAGCAGGGCTGTACACATAACCTGAGTAGAAGATAACAGATGGGCACGTCGCACAATGTAATGGAGACCAAGGCCACAAAAACACCACAAAGGGACCGCAAACCATATGGATGGATGATATAAAGCGTCACGCAGTACATGACTGGATGGAAAAGTCTGCAAAACATGGCATTGCGAAGGGGAGTCATTTTCCGGCGATGGATGATATAGCTAATGATGATATGATATACCTATTTTGAATGTATCTACTATCCGCATTATTCCTTATTTTGGTAATTATATTTTGTTGATGTTTTGATACGAACTTTCTGATCAACAACCCCTTACAATATGATAGTATATTTCTAATAACTACATGTCATACGATGATTAACCAAATCTAGAGTAGTTAAGTGCTTGTTTAGACGGCATTAACCAGTTAAAATACCTGTTCAAAGTTTTGATTCTCAAACCATAGCTTTAGATTGCTGTAGTATGCATTTTTTTCCACTACGTTAATTATACATAGCTAGTTTCTTTAGTTCTTGGTGGTTTCATAACATTTTGATCGAAACCAAGCACTTTCTGCAGGCTAATTTTGCCAGTAGACAACTACACCATTGTCTAGGTACATGCCATTATCCTGGATTATACAAAATAATCAACCAGTTTGTTTCATTTAACTTCAGACTCAAATGCATGGTACAATTCATCACTACCTAGGATTTTCTGCTTTTAACGTCACCTTGCTACCACTGACGATAAACCTACCTCAACTATACTTGACCTACTCTATATTTTCCGAGTATTTTTCTTTTGAAACTGAGGAATACTTTTCTAACTCTATAGTTAATCCTGTTCTAATAATTCTTTTATATTTAAATTTTCGTCCTATTCTTACTTTAATAAAAATTTTAATAACAAAAAACGAGCTCTATTAGATTAATATATTTTGTTATATGGTTATAACATTACCGTTACTCATTGGGAGCAATGAATTCCCAGATAAATAATAAGAATGTAAATTTTGGGAGGATTAATGCATGTGAAAACAGATATCGCCTCCTACATCGATCAACCCTCAAAACGTCTTTGTATTCAAATTGTACCTTAAACGGACGGAGACCGATGTAATCTAACACGAATGTCCTCTACAGCAGTCGAAACTGGCCCTGTTTCATTCCGGAGCCGACGACTCGACTCCGAGTCAACCAGCAAAGGTTGATAGCGCAAGGGGGCTCCCCCGGGATGTAACCTAACCACCGTGACTAACAGGCTGTCACGGCTCTGCTTCGACCATAACTGACGGGGACAGGATAAGGGTTGGCTGTGATGCCACAGGCCGGATTGATACAGAACGATAACCGCTCCAGAAAGAACGAGTAGGTAAAGTTAGTTGGTCTCTATGGCCACGCCAATCTCTCATACACCGCGTTCAGTTTGTTTTTTGCTTTTGAGGAGGACCCTCTTCCGCTGTCACCTTTTCTTTGCGTCAAGTTAAATTGAGAGGGACGGCTCTTGGATTGGATTAATAAAGTAAACAATCATGGGATGAAGTTTGGAGCTAAGTACATCTCGTAAAAGAAGCCCAATTTCTACTTTCTTGTTTTAAGCAAGAATCTCCTTACTTTTGGTGTGATTCATTGTTGTGTTGAGATAAGGAAAACGGGCAAAATATATTTAATGTAAATAAACTTTTTATTAATAATTTTCTACGTTCAGTGAATTTATTACTAGAGCCGGACCAAGATAATTTATCGCATCGGGCAGACTTTGTGTGGCGCCACTAGTTGTTTTTTTAATGTATATCTCTAAATTATCATCTTACTTTCATCCATTTTTTTTTTTACTTATGTTGGTGCTTCTAATTATCAGTGTCCTACATAGTGATTTTGACATTATTTTTTGAATTCTCAGAAAATTTATTTCTACATTCACTGCACATAATTCATTCGATGAAGTAACATCACTTGCCTTGAAAATGTCCCTTGCAACAGTGGACGAAACGTCGGCACTTGTCAGAGCGTCTACATGGTTTCCACCCGAAAACAACATTCATACCGATAATAACCGTGGAAGTATATTACATTTAAATATGTTCTTCTATTTGGGTGTGCAAAATATCTTTTCCATAGATAAATTGTCTAAAAAATTAAATGCAACATTCTAATTATTGTAGTCTAACAAGTACGTTTGCTCGTAATATGCTCACGTACTTTTTAATATATGTATTTGTATCAAATTATTAATAATTTCATAAATTCAATATATCTATTTATCATGTTTATTCACTCTCTAAAAATTTATATTTCACACTTCTGGGCAACAGCATTTTTAATAGATAACAAGGCTAAATAATGTAATCTCTCATTCCCACTGTCGATCATTAACATGTTGTAATAAGTTTAGATTTTCTAAAACTTATTTCAGCTGTCACTACTGATATATGAATTGTCAGCAAACTTCTCAATGCCACCGACGTATATTCTGCAAATTGCTTGTTTTTGAAAATTGTGAAGTTAGCAAAAGTTCGCTACCCTCAAAGTCACAACTGTTTTCATTATTAAGAATTAAATGAAAATTAAAGAGAAAACCTGAAGACTGTTCATTAATATTTATTTGCTCAAATTTTTCTTGTTAATATTGTTTCTAAAATGGTATTGATTATCGTTATTCTAAATTTTGTTTTCTCTTCAACAGCAAAGATGCTAGCTCCATTCCTAAAAAAAGTTTAAGTTTAAGTCAAAGTATTTTCACATCCTTAGACCGTATTTTCATTATTATAAGAGATATAAAAAAAGTTAAATACAAAAGTTGTAGGGTTCATCTATATTCTTCTTAAATACTTTTGTAAAGGGAAAAACCTGTATATTTTTACATATTCATTTAGATCCTTTTTTATCTGATTTCAAATATATGAGGGTTGATAAGTCTAGCTGTAATAAAATGCTCTAAATATGCATTATTTTATAGCTTGTTACTGATAGAAGTGCAGTAGGCTTTAGCATGACAACATTGTTTCTTTTTTACCATTGTTGTTATTTGACATTTGTTAGTATTATTTCACCAAAATGGTTTACATAGAAATCGAAATCTTTGAAACATTTTCCCTTTATTTAAAAAATAATAAAAATAAAAAGCTGCAAGAAGAGAGTATATAGTACTATACCCAAATTGCCCAACTCACTGTGAAAATACATTTTTGAATACTTATAGAATAGACATTTGAGAGTTACTAATAATCTTAAAAGAAAAAGACATAGCACTAGAGAAATGAGAATGACGATCTTGATATTTGAATTAATTTTTAAGGTAGCTATGATATAATTTACTCATATAAAGTTTTTGCGTACCCCTACTTTAAACATTTATTTTAAAATAAAGCCTATCTGAGTAAAATCAGTATTCTGATGCCGATAACCATTTTGACCATGTAAATAGTTTGTTTTAGAAAATTCTGAAACTAGTTTAAGTGCTGCATCACGTGAAACAAAAAAGTTATTCTAGATTTCAAAGGACTTTAATATAGACATCAATATAAGCCTTACAAATTATTACCGGTTCAGGAGCTTACAGAAGATCAAAAGCGGAAAAGATTGGAATTTTTCCAGAAAATGCTTCAAAGACTTAACGAAAACCCTCATTTGTTCAAACAAATCTTATGGACAGATGAATCGTGCTTTCAACAGCAGTGATTTTTAACAGAAAAAATGGACGTTCGTGGGAGAATAAAAATCAACGAAAAAGAACAGTTGTTCAAATTATAAAGTCCGGTAAAAAATCTATTAAAGTTTGGTGTGGTATTTTTCTAAATAAAATTGTAGGGACTATATTTGTTTGATTATAACTTAACACGCGAATGAATAAAGGGAAAATATGTCAAACTTTTCGGTTTCTATGTTAAGAAATTTGATGTAATAATACTAACAAATGTTAAACAACAACAATGGTAATAAAGAAACAATGTTGTCATGATTATCATCAAAAACATATTTAGAGCATTTTTAAGGTTCAATATGTCAAAAACTATTGCAGCTAGACCTATCATATATTTGAAATCAGAGAAAAATATTCAAAACAAAATGTAAAAATATATAGGAGTTCCCATTAAAAAGTCATCTCCAATCTTATATCACGTGATCTGTGCTAGCAATTATTTCATATAGATGAAACCCTACAACTTTTGAATGTAATTTTTCTTATAACTCTTGTAATAAAAGAGTTAGGGGAAGGGGTAAAAATATATTGAATCACTCTATACAAAGTTTTGATAAAATTGTAACAGTTTTTAAATCCATATTTTTTATTTGCATGCATTTGTTTAGTATGTTTATCTAATGAAGTGTGTCACTAACATAACTAAAAAGGATTAGTTTTTATGCTCGTATTAAAAATTCATATTTGGTGACTGCATCTGTCGAATTTTCACCATGTATTGTCAGTGCATCATGAATTTCGGCAATCTGGTATCTAACCAGATTTACGCTTTCAAAGCGACTCTACCAACGAGTTTTATATACTGATTTAATAGTGAAATTTGGCACAATATCTGTTACAATTTTCCACCTAGCTATAGATGCCGAATATAATATACAAAAACTTTGAATCAAACCAAAAAAAAAACAAAGATTGTGGCCAATACATTGCTACATCTCCTATAACCACATTTTTTAATGGCCGCAAAGTTACAGAAAGGTGCTTTTGTTTCTGAACGGCGCTATTTATATATAATTTTTTAATCATAAAAAGCTAGTTTAAACATAAAATAACTTGAATAAAATTCTAAAGCTATTTTATAAAATGAATAAATAAAAACTAAATTACTCATATCCGGGTGGAAACCGTATAAGTGCCGACGTTTCCTCCACTGTCCAATGAAGTCCATGCACTGGTCATGCTTATATAGGCAAGGACTGGAATGGGGATTATGCACTAGGGCGGAACCGTTTCATTCGAACGGTTATTATCGAGTGCAGGAGGAGAAAATCGAACGAGGGATATCCTCCAAGTTGATAACCATCGTCCCTATGAATACTGATTTTTTTGGGAAAATTAGAAAGCCTTCGGCCAAGACTTCAATATCTTGAAACATAATAGTCTAACCGGTACAGGGTTCATGCTCCATTAAACGAGTAGCAAGCGTTCGCTTTGTTTCTCCGATATAAATCAAATTTTATTAGTATTCGGCTTATCTACCATTCGTCAAGAATTCAACGGACAAAATTGCCTGCATATTAAGAACATCTGGTATCAAAGAAGTGTTCTTCCCAATCCAGATTTCGCAAGATCTCCCATTTTCAAAAGATGTTATCCCATAACAAATGTAAGGGATTTATCAGGTTCCTTATTCCTGTGGTGAGGTCTTTATCGGAGAAACTAAGCCTTCGATTGCTATTTATTTAAAGGAACACGAACGCTGTACTCGTTTGGATTATATTAATCAATCCTACGTAGCTGAACGTTGTCATGAAACAGGTCATAGCACTATGTTCAAAGATACTAAAGTATTTTCTCGAGAGCTTTCTTATTTTCCAGAAAATTCAGGGAAGCCATTGAGGATTATAATCGCCCCATCATTAATAGAGACGATGGTTTTCGTTTCTCTTCTCCTGCACTCGATAACAACCGTCCGACAGTAACGGCTCCGCCTATAGTGCTCATTCCCCACTCCAGTCCTTTCCTAATAAGCATAATCCGGACGAGTCCGAATCAGTATTTTTGAAGTAATACTACTCGCCTTGAAAATGCCGCTTTCAATAGTGGATGAAATGTCTGCACTTATTAAAACCTCTACATGATTTCTCCCGGAAACCACATTCATATAGATAATAACCGTGGAAGTCTTTACATTTAATAGATTGATCATTTTTAATAATTAGTATCCATTAAATCAGTAAAACAATTACTAATGAGAAGGATGAGCCTGGTGTTCTGTTATCAATTTTTTACTAGGCACTGTATTTATCAGCAGTATCTAAAACTATCTGCGATCAACTGTTCATCTATCTACTCAAAATACTTGTGGACCACACTAAATCAACATTCAACTAAACAGGATACCGGAAATGCAAGTTTCCAGGATAAAGTTCGGGCATCTGCTTTTGTACCAGTAATCTTGGTACCAGTTTATGAATATCAATTTAAATTCTTTATTTATATATAATTCAATTAATTGTTCCTGTAATTGCAATTCTGGTTCTTCCGCACTTGAGAATAAATATAAAACTCCATCGGGAATGTTCGTTGTAAGTATATATTCAAATCGTTTGTTAAAATCGTTATGGAATGTCTCCAAAAGTTTCCAATAAATCAAAACATCAACATCGCTTTTTCCCACTGAGGAAAGATCGGGTACTGGTAAAAATCTTCACGTCCTAAATTGCGGTTCTACCAGACTAGGTTCGGTCCAAACGCAGACATACCATCCTTCGTTTTTTGATTAAATTCAGCTTATCTTATTGCAGCATTATTACATTTCTTTGTTGATTAAGCTATATCACTTTTGAACTTCTTTAAGTTTTCTAGAAAATGATCACATTTGTTTTTAAAAAACTCTACAGTTCTTAATCAAAACAATGTGTACAGTTTGATCGGTTACCTATTTATGGCAAATAGTGGTCTGCCTTCCACGCTATACACATATAAAATCCCAAGCAGGAACGCTCTCAATTCAAATGTGCACAAGACTTCAGAAGATTAAGATATATGTAATGGTATAAAAAAATAATCAACCGTGTAAGTATTAAAATGCAGAAAGTAAATATTTAAGCCTGGAAGATTGATATTAAATTCAGAAATAGTTTATGAATAATCTATTAAATAGTATCGCATAGCTATCCCGCAGCATAACGATCTCTGTGAGTTTTATAATTGATAAACAACTATCACATGTTACTAGCGGCAGGCATGTGATCAGTTACTTACCAAAAATATAAAATATTAAATTAATTATATAATAAGCTAAATCGCTGTAGTAAATTATGTTCGTTTCGACCATGTACATCTGTGCTTTAGCTAGCGTGGTAAAATATACGTCTATAATTGTTAAATGTAATGTAATAAAATAATTAAACGATACATTACTTGAATATCAACACTATTTTATAAGATGCGTTAGAGACAATGGTCCAGACGTAAAGTGAATAGTTGAAAGTCTGTTCAAAAGGTATAAAGTTCTTAATTTTAAAGATATTTTGTAATTTTCAACTGAATAATGGGTATATTCTTACGTATATAAAGTGCGTGCAGATAGTTCAGTTAAATAGGAGCAAAAAAACGATTGCATTAAAGGAATAAAAAAAGGTGGGTACCCGGACGTTGATAGGAAATAATAAGGAAGCCTCTCGCCATTTCCTGATCCTGTTCCTGCGTCTTTAAGGGTAGGAACGCATCTTTCTCCTGAATTCTCCATTCATCACTGAGATAGCGGCAAGGTAATGGAAAATGCGACCATCTGATATCAAGTATTGGATTCGATTCTTTTAAATCGTGTGCTCAGCTTGGAGGCAGTTGTTGCCATCAGTATATCTGCCGCCGTCTGCATTAGGATTCTATTTATTGGGGACGAGATTAGGGCTCGAAGCTCCTGGCACGATAAATGGGACTCTGCTACAAGAAAAAAATAATTAAATGATCTTAACTTTAAGTTTAGTATCGTAAGCAGGTAATTTCATTAACATTTTAAACAACTATTATTTTTTCAGAAAAAGATTTACTACCATTAAATGCAGCTTTAGATTGGATTAATGGTGAAAGTTCAACTTCTAGGATAAAATAATTATCCAGTACATAAGGGGATTACAAATTACACAAAGCTTACTTTCGCCGAGCACACAAATATGACCATACAAAAAGCAGAGAAAACCACAGCAGCCATTGCTAGTCTAATGACAAATACTAGGGGGGGGGGCAAGTCCTTTAAAAGAAGAACGATATCCAGTGTTATACATTTCCAGTTACTGTACGCCGCTCCAGTTTGGCATACAATAACCATAAACAAAAGACTTCTAAAAAAGTATATCAGAATCCAGAGAGCAATATGCGGGCATGCTTCCCATAGAGCTTTTAATCAAGGAAAGATCAGAAAGATGTAACAGGAAGCAGAAGAAAAAGGCCAGAGCCAAAGTCCTAGACAAGTGGCAAGACAAAGAGAAATTACACCCACGGAGAATGGACATATAGCTTGATCCCAAACATCCGTACTTTGATTGACATACCGTATGGCTAGGTACCTGACTCAATTCCGATCATGATTTACTCCAATGACTGTATATATACTGTGGCGAGCTGGATGAAGTGAATATGCTCCAGAAGGAACGAAGCCACAAGCGAGTACACCAGATCAACTACAAGGGGATTCACAGCTGAAAACATGGTAGGGTTAGTCGCATCGGAAGAAATCTGGAAATATACTTCCCGTTTGCAAGAGCCGGCGATGGTCTTATGTAAGATTTCCCATCCTTCAAAAAAAATGAAAGACTGAGCTGGAAAAATCATATGTCAGAGCTGATTAGGGCTTTAACAACTGTATTATATTAAATTAGAAGAATGAATAAAGTTACGATTAAGTAGTGAAGATTGGAAATATTTCTATCTTCCTGGCACATATATTGCTGACTTCGTTGCAGGTTCACCGACGAAGCGGTGGAATTCCGCGAAACGTACGTCTGAATCATTCGCCCGCAGTTTGATATGACTTTTGCAGTGCATTCTATTAGTCATTTAATTACATGCAACTCTGTTAATTCAATTAGAGGCTATGGAACATTATTTACATTTGCAAATATACGAGCAGCCCTTCGTAAAAATATTAACGTTGTACTAATATTATTTTACTAGTACACAAATGATTAACTCTTGCTAAAAGCCTACCGCAGAATTTAAGATTAAAAGAGCAAGTAGCTGTTTCAAAAAAATGCGAGTTGTAGGTTGATGAAGCGGTATCATTTCGCGACTCCCCACTAGTCCTCTTACTCCGTAGTGTTCTAGCTTTTAACAACCCCTCTAATTTCACCGGTAGGCTTTCAACAACAACATCTTTACGTTTACTAGATTTTATGTGATAATGTACAACAACTAAGTTGTTTGGTGCGGCTCTAGAATATATGTTCCATGCACTAATTTTAGAACACAAGACCATTAAAGTGAATAAGCATATATATATATATATATATATATATATATATATATATATTAAATATTTGATATTGTAGCGTAATATTTTATGTTCCTTTCTCTAATTATGGGTAACAATGTAACTTAAATTCGTTTGTTACCAATGCTGCAAATCACATGATCTCTCTGCCGGGTTCGCAGGTATACAACACGAGAACCGGACGAAGCAGGAATAATCGAATTTTAAATCGTAAACACGTCGTTACTCTGTGATATTTTAAAATATTCTTTACTCTATTATTGCATTTTATATAAAGTATTTCAAATATCTTCCTAAATATTTTATATAAGAATACTTCAGTATTTACTTGCTGTTATTAATATGTCTGCAGTTAAGTATCTTATCGTTTCACTATGTTATTCGTTTTAATGCCAAAGAGAAAATTTCAGATAGCTATAAGTTTTTGGTTTGGTGAGTAGAGTATTGAGAGGTTTGGCCATCCCGTTGATAGCAAGCCTAAGTTGAGCGCAGAGACTGCTTTAATGTTTAATTCAAATACTTTTTTAGATGGTCCAAGTTAATTAGCTATTAACTAATTTCAATCTTTTTAATTTTACATTTAAATATATTCTACATCTAACAACACGTTGATCGCTTCCAGTGTCAAAATGGTTCAGAACTGTGCAGTCTTGCAGTATGAAGCCCATCTATTAGTGAGTATGTAGTCAATCTCGTTGTTGGTCCTTTTAGGGCCTTGTCAGGTTCGTTCATTTCTACTTCCAAAGTCTAAGGCACCTACAACCCGATATCCTGGTTATTTTTCTCCTGCTTTTGCTTTAAAATATCCTAAGATGAACTGAAAATGTGCATTTGAACTGTCATGAAGTTCTAATGTTTGTTCACAGACCGCTTCAAGTATCTCTGTCTGAATGGCTGCATCTAGATAGTCTGATATACTGTTTTGGCTTTATGTAAAATCCGTACTTCAGTCTAGTGGATAATACAGAAGTTTGGAGACTTAGTTTTAAGACTTAGGCTGTTGTTTGCTGAGGTAGTCGAGGTGTGGATGTAGGTTTGGGACCTATCATTGGAGAATCTGAGTCAAGCCTAGCTAACTCCTAGATCCAGTATAAACCGAAATAATTCAAGCTTATGGTGATGCCATGGCGATGAGTGATTGGTATGTTGAATTTGGAGTTGGGGGAAATTGGCAGTGACGGTTTATTAGCAATCTTCTATGTTCTATTCTTACTTTATTCTCAAAATCCCTTTTATGTCTATATTCTCTATGAACCACCTTAAATACAGCACTTAATACTATATTAGAAATATTCTACGTGTTTATTTATTAAATAAGTAATTATCTAATATTGTCTTGTGTCGAAGTATTGCAAAACTTCTGGCATTTACTTAATCATTGTAATGTTCTGTTCATTTTCAGTTACTGCAAAATTTTTATGAAATTTTCCCTTTGGCATTAAAAAGAATAAAATAGTGAAACGATAAGATACTTAACTGCAGATATATTAATAACAGCAAGTAAATACTGAAGTATTCTTATATAAAATATTTAGGAAGAAATTTGAAATACTTTATATAAAATGCAATAATAGAATAAAGAATACTATAAAATATCACAGAGTAACGACGTGTTTACGATTTAAAATTCGATTATTCCTGCCCCGTCCGTTTATCGTGTTGTATACCTGCGAACCCGGTAGAGAGATCATGTGATTTCCAGCATATGTACACTTAGTCAGTATGACCGGGTAACAAAAGAATTTAAGTTACATTGATATCCATAATTAGAAAAAGAAACATAAAATATTACGCTACAATATCACATATTTTATATATATTCTATTCACTTTAATGGTCTTGTGTTCTAAAATTAGTGCACGGAACATATATTCTAGAGCCGCACCAAACAACTTAGTTGTTGTACATTATTCATGCTTATATATAAAAAAGTCGAAAACAAAATGTAGTAAACGTAAAGATATTGTTGTTGAAAGCCTACCGGTGAATTTAGATGGGTTGTTAACTATAGAAAATAAACAAAAGATATAAAAGAAGGCCGTAGGTCGTTTCCACGGGTAGCGAAATTATAAGTGTATTTTAACCTTAAAGAAGTTGTTAAGATATGGAATACACACACATTTGGCTGTTTCCCGGGAATCGTCGGACCTCCTTCGGAATTTTAAAGCTTCGTAATCATATATGAATCAACTAAGCTCAACGAAAAGTGTACGAGAGGTCAAGATATCATATCATCTCAATGCAATAGAATATCACAAAAAACACAAAATTCCTTCCATAAATATGTTTGGTTCTATTTTTAATATAAAAGTAGAGTAATTTTTATCCTTGTAAGATATGGGTATGTTTATAAAATAGAATTACTCGTTTATTAAAGTAGTATAGAAACCCAGATCAAGAACTTACTAGCAGAGCTAAGTATTGATCGGTTTCCATAGTACAACTATATGTCCCTAGAGGGCATTGGTAGAACAGGTTTGCTTCCTTTCTACAAACATTTAATTTATCTAGTTAGTCTAAATAAATTGTGGAAATGTTTTTTATTATCAAAGAATATTGCAATATTAAGTTGAGAAATGTTAAGGAATTTGTTACTTCTTTGACCGCACATGAAAGTATTATTTTCAAATTTGATTAAATCCAATCTCGAGCAAAGCTTCGAAGCTAGTATATTAAATACAGAAATCAAACATTCATAAAAAATATAGAAACAAACCGAAATGATAGTGGACACTGTGTTTCTGTCATTAAGACGTCATCAGCACTGCTCTGTTAGTAATTAGCTGTCCCAAAAAGAATGAATACGTATTTGATTTCTTATATCAAATACCTTAAGGTAGTGACATACGTACGAATACTTATTTGATCAATAACCTTAAGCTCGTGAGTATGCATATTAATGTAGTTAATTGTATAATCATTAGTAACTTGAATTATTTTTGAAATTTGATTAAATCAAATCTCAAGCAAAGTGTCCATGTTAATATATTAAATACACAAATCATATACGCATAGAAATATTTAGAAACAAGTCGAAATTGTAGTGGCCACCGTGTTTCTGCCATTATGATGTCATCAGCACTGCTCTGTTAATAATTTGCTGTTCCAGGCGTACGAACACATATTTGATTTATTGTATAAAACATATTAAAGTCGTGGGTAAGCATATTATGAGAGATATCGCAATGTTTCAATGTTGTAACTGTATAAGCATTAGTAATTTGTGCTTCTGTGGTTGTACATGTATTATTTTGAAATTTGATTAAATTTTGAGCAAAGTGTCCAAAATAATATATTAAATACAGAAATCAAACATGTATCGAAGAGAATAGGAACAAGCCAAAATAACAGTGGACAAACGTGAGTTGCACATGCCAGTGTGACCGGGCAGTAAAGTTATTTAAGTTACATCGTTACTAGTAATCAGAGATGTATATGAAACTGTTCGTTTATAATACATAATGTTGGTGCTAGATCATTTTTTGATGATAAATTTATTCAATAATTAAACCATAAAGTGCACTCAAAACTTGTTTACATATTCAAACCTTTTGATGCGCTCTATGAATGGACGTTATGTTATCGGTCGGAGTAACTCACATGGCGCACATCTATTGCGTTTCCTGTTTACATGTTTACTGGTACACATGGTTAGTGTGGCCGGGCATTAAAGTAATTTAAGTTACATTGTTATCAGTAATCAAAGAAATATATAAAACAGTTCGTTTAAAATACATAACAATTGGGTTGGTGCACGATCAGTTTTTTATAATAAATATATTCAATAATTAAACAATAAAGTGCACTCCAAACTTGTTTACACGTTCAAATCTTTTGATCGTTCAATGAATGGACGTTATGTTATCGGTCGGAGTAATTCACATGGCGCGCATCTATTGCATTTTCTGTTTATATTATCAATAGTTCGCCGTTTATTTTTTTCAGTCGTGAATGTGCAATATCAAGTGATAATTTAGTTTAGTCATACGCAATTTTTATTTGATTCATACACATTTTTTTCCAGTTTTTTAATTATATAAATAAATTATTCAATTGAATGCAGTTTTAGCAAAGTATGTTAAACTATTTTTATCAAAATTTATAAAAATTCTAGACCTAATATATTCATTTATAGTATGATTACTTCAGACGATGATTATTTTGATTTCTCAAACAATTTACGATCAAATATGTCGTTGAAAAAGATTCCTAGAATTATGGACACATCTGAATTGGAGGAGGATTATTGTACAGCCCGACAGCGAAGAGCTACATGACGAAGAAGGCATACTACCGCAGATAATATCAAATCAGCAGGGATGGTATCCAGTTACAACGGATAATTCCTGTTTAGAAGAATATGATCGAGAATGTGCACTATTGCTAGAAACAGATTGCAACAATACTTTTTCAATTTATAAGTTATTTCTAACTCATGAAATTTTTGACTATATGGTGTTACAGACTAAGTACGCTGTATGACACAACATTCGCCATCAATATCTCAAACGCATAGGTAGAAATGAACAGCGGTAACCCTAGAAGATATTAATAGATTTATAGGGATTTTGCTTATAATGAGTGTTGTCAAGGTTCCTGAAATACGTTTATGCTTGTTAAAGGATCTCATGTACAGAAATTAACTTTAAAAAAATCTTTGGCACGAAATATCTTTCTGAATATTCTATTGTATTGACATTTTTCAGGCGACATTTAAATTTCTTCTGGAAACAGGTTACATAAAATAAGCTACAATATAGAAAAGATAAATGCAAACTTCAAAAAAATAGTTAGACCTGGAAAAGAAGTGGTAATAGATAAAAACATGGTTCCATGGTGGGGCCGATTAAAATTTCGCCAAAAGATTCAAAGAAAGCGCCGTAATATGGCGTAAAATTGTATAAGCTCTGCCTTACGCAAGTCATACCTATAAGGTAAAAATATATTCGGAAAAAAAACTGCGAATGTAATAAATAGAGGAGTATTATTCTGGAAATAATGAACGATCTGCTATATGAAGGACGAATTTTGAACACAGATTTTCTATTCTAGCATACCCATTGGCTAAGAACTTTTAAAAAAGAAACGTTTTTATGCTGAATCCTTTGATCTAGTACAGCCTTTTTTACCAAAAGGATCTCAACAAAAATAAAAACTGGGGGTATTATTGGTGGCCAAAAAATAAGGAATTAAATTTTTTGAAGTGGACTGACAATAATCATAAATGTCCTCTCGTAGAAACTACTAGCCGGGGACACAAGACAAAACCTGATGTTATACTAAGCTACAATTCAGCTAAAAGAGTGTCGATTTATCTGATCAACTAGCGGCTTACTGTACATCTTTGAGAAAAATAATCAAATGGTATAGGAAGAAAATATTAGAATTTATTTGTAGAACTATGTTAGTAAATGGATGGTGTTCTCGTAAACAAATGAGTACTACAGAGGAATATAGAACAATAATATCACCGAATCATAAAATGCACAATCTGAAAAACTATGAAGGATCAAATAGAATGACGAGAAAACGATGTAAACGAATGATACATCGCCATACGTTTGAAAGAAGGGAGAGAAAACGCCATTGTAAAATTTAAAAAAGTTAACACTTACTGTAGAGTTTGTGAGAATCAACACTTTGTGTTTCATGTTTTGCAAAAAATACATTAAGTTAAGTTAAGTATTACAATAATTATTGTTACTTTTAACTATTAACAATAATAAAGAAATTCAACTATATTTTTTCTCTATATTTTTTTTATTTTTTCTTTCATTATTTAGCTTCCTCCTATAGCATTTATATTTTCTTATAGTTTCTTAAAAATTAGAACGATAAAAATAGACGCCTTGCATCATCAGTGGGTCACACCGCCTGATGTAAAATAGTTGTGACCCACCGTTGATGCACTCCACCAGATAAACAAACAGGTTGTGTCCCACCGGTGGCTATCCCTGGGTTGAACAATCATGTTGGAGTATAATCGCCATGCACTTAAATAACTTCTTCTCATTTGATTGGCAAATGGCCGATTCATCCAAATTATCGTAGACTTTGCCAATTTTTGAACGAGCAATTAACGTGGTAGTCTGTAGGTACTTCGGTGGGAGAGTATGGCGAGTAAGTCCCACTCCTTGTCCTTTATGGATTGCATGACTCGACTTTCGTCATACGGTCGGGCGTTATCATGATGAAACCCGATTTAGTTATTTTTGCGAGAATGTTTAAATTTGACTGCAGTATGCTATTTTTGTCTGTAATTTACCATTATTATTTCACATCTCTGTCATTCCACCAATAGCATTATTTTACAGTGAATTATACCAGAGCGGTCCCACCAAACATATCACCATGGCCATTTTGCAATGTTCACAATTTTTTTCTGTTGAAATTGTTGAAGAGAAGTCATGAGTCATCACCGGCCACCAGATGTCGAAGGAATGAAATTTTGCTCGTTTCGCTGAAGCAATTTAGTTTTTTGAGGCGTTTGACGGTTGTGGAATGATCGACATTCTTTGTCAAACTTTCGTGTTCTTCCGCGGCCATCTGAAGAGACTAATCATCAAAATCAGACGAGTGACCTTCATCCCTCATCTTTTATGTGTATTGAAATCGCGAAATGTCCATCCTTTTTCGAAATGATAAGAGCATGATATAACGAATATGAAGGTTGTTAACGATACGCATCTTTCTTAAATAAATAATAAAGAACATGTTAACGCCAATTCTCAGTTAACTCCGCTTGAGATACTCATATTGTGATGACTAAGCGTTAATAGCATTATTTAATTGCATGTGACGTCAATCCCTTTAGCTGCGACTACCTTTCTACAGAACGTGATAAGAACAATAGGGCCGAAACTTTACAGCAAGAATTTTTGTACTGTACCACGACCTTCATTTAAAAAAAAACCCCAAATCTGTGGGATCTATTCTCTGCAATCAAATTTTCATCTTGAGAATTCCAAGACGCACTATAACCGGAAAGGGAGGTTTCTATGACTACAGAAATTTGGGGTAGTCGTTCATCAGCCTTCAACGAAGACAGTACTCCTTACATTCTCAACTGAGACAGTTCATGCTCAGTCTCAAACACATTTCATCTTGTAATTTTGAAGAGAACAACTCTCATACTCTAGCTCACAGTATCGACGTAAATTTGGTCGCACTATTGAACGATTAATTTTTTAAACTTTCGATAGTCTTATAGTATTGTGGCAATTTTGGTCGCACTCTTGAACAATTAAAACTCAGTGAATCTTCCACGAGTGTCTTGCAGAGTTCGGGTTGTTGGTGTAAAATAAGACAGTGTGTGAAACATTTAAATCCATCCTCTCCACATATCCATTCATTAAATTTTTCCTAATATAATTCACGAGCCAGAGAAGAGGGGCTCATATACACACATGTCTGCAGTTGTTGGAACTTATATGTGCGATATAGGAATTAAGGTAGGCGAAAACATTTTACTAACGTTTGCCTACAAAAAATTCACTTCTATTTACACGAGACAGAATCCGCTTTATTATATATACAGTTCACTTCGGTCCTTCCAAGAAAACTCTTTCATACACAACATTTTGCTCCTTCGCGCTTAGAATTTACAATATTTTAATTCAAGGCTTATTAGTGTCAACATTTTATTCCTCCGATCCATTTAAGCCCCAATATTTTGATTCTTCGATTCGTATAGAACCAACATTTTAGTGCTTTGAGCAATAAAAGCCCCGACATAATATATTAGTTCACATATTCACAGATTCGAAGGGCACGGGTGAAACAATTGTTATTTATGCACCAACCTATTAAAAATAATTGGAACAATAATGGTGATGATAACTGTATATCAATTTTAACAACTCTTCACTTCTCAGTCTTATTTCCATTAACAGTAGTCCGTGTTTGAATTTCGACTTTCACAACAGTAAATCCTGAATTTACACAATAAATCGTCCCAGTCGTACCAACAATGCAAACTCAACGTCTGCCGACCATTTACTCATTTCCGTTTCCATGCAGGATAGAGTCTGCATGCTGCCTCCATTTCACGACGAAAGCAGGAGCGCTTCCTGAAATTGTGGTATACGAGGCCCTCCTGCTGATTCTAACGCCAACTGAGAGGGTCTTCCCCACCCCGTCAGTTGGGATCGCAACACAAACTTAAATTACATTTCCATCGTTTTTGCATTTCGTTCGATCCTTCTCGATTTCGTTACGTCCTAATTCGACAGTTGGTGTCGTTAGAGATGATGTCATTGCTGAACCACAGTCGGCTATTTGAAAGCTGTCTTGAGGAGATTTATTCACTATGAGTGATTGACGATCGCTTTTGCAGAGTACTGGAACGGATTGATGAAAAACAATAGTCAGGAAAGTATGAACTTCATTCGTAACAATATTTTATTTACAAAAAAAAATAATCACTGTTACGTTCTTAAAATTACTTTTTTAATTTTATGAAAAAGAACAGTCGTAGTCAGTTGTTTAATTTGGTGAAACCTCAATGAATAACCTGGGGTAGAAGTTAAGAAACTCTATTATTACTTAGCCCTTAAATCCAACCGGTTGCTCGTGGGCTCCCGGTAGCTCGCAAGGATATTCGATAGCGCCCGCAAACAACTTTATGACAATGTATGAAACTGAAGAACATGTCTTCTGAAATAAAATTTTTAAATATGGCCATTGTTGACAAAGCGGTGACGTTGCGTTTATTTCTATATATCTTGTCCACGCATGCTTATACGTCATCGAAGCTGTCATTAGTAACGAGTATTTCCATATTAGCTTAGAGATTAAATAAAAACTTTGTTACTAGAAAATATTTGACGATTTTAGCAAAATAGCTAAATAATATTAGCATAAAACTGTACATATTTATTGATATAACTTAACTTTTAATGGCCACCGGTGTTAAATTATTATTAAATAATGTCAATAACATTTAAATACCATTTTCAAAAAGAATGGGAATACGAATTCTTTTTTGCTGATGTTAGCGGAAAAAACATCGTGTTTGTTATGTGCTGCTCAATACATCAACCGAAAAAATCGAATGTAGAATGACATCATAAGAGAAACAGTGTTGCGGTCAAAAAGTCTGAAGTCTTCGTTAACTTATAGCCAAAATTTGTTTTCTAAAAAATCTTTTTTCGGATGGAGCTATTGTCAAAGAGGTTATATTGGATATTTTCAAATGTATATTTGAGGAATTTAAAAATAACACTGAAATAATATCTGCCATTTAAAATGTTCCACTATCTCGGAATACCATAGCAAGGCGGGTCGAGGATATATCGGAGAATATTGCAATTCAGTTCAAAAATGACATTGAAAAGTGTTTTATTTTTTACTTCAGTTTGACGAAAGTACCGATGTTACAGGCGAGCTCAACTTCTAGTGTTCATAAGAGTGGTTTTTGATGATTTTTCTGTAAAAGAGTCTGCTTTCTAAATTCACTTTGCACCGAAATACCAGGGGTGTCAATATTCATGAAGCATTGAAAAAGTTTATTAGTGAAGAACCTATGCCAATATGAAAACTTTCTGCAATTACTGTAGATGGGCTCCGTCGATGGTGGGAAAAAGTAGGATTAATATCGCTGTATGATAATGCTGCTGATTTTCCAAAATTTACCATTGTGTGCTTCATCAACAACGTTTGTGCTCTAAAGTATTGAAATATTACCATTTAATGAATTTCGTTGTAAAAATTGTTAACTAGATTTGTTGAAGACCATTAGAACATCGATTATTTAAAAGTTGGCTTGAAGAGTTAGATACCACACTACATGGACATGTTATATTTTATTCTGGAATTAGCTGGCTAAGTGCAGGAAAAGGGTTAAATATATATTTTTTTATCTAATACCTGAAATAGAAACTTTTTTGACAGCCAAAAACGAAACATATAATGAATTTGATGTTTTTTTAACAGATATTACAACACACCTTAACGAATTCAATTTAACACTTCAAGAGAAAAACAAAGATATCTCAAGCATGGTGAGTGTCATAAATTCCTTTAAAAATAAGTTGGATCTTTGGATTTTGCAACTAAAATCTCACCAGTGTCAACATTTTCTATCTATAAGAAAAATGATGAGTGATTGTGGAATACATTACTCTTTCCACTCAAAAAGATAATTTGACGACTTAAGTTTATTAAAAAATGAATTTAATAGACGTTTCCTGGATTTAGAAGGAAGTGAGCAATTTAGCTTCATTAGTGGAAAATTTTACATTTGTGTATAAGAATGAAGCAGAAATGTAAATAATAAATATTCAAAATGATATTCAGCTGAAGGCAATTGAGAATGTTGATGATAGGCAAGCAGTGGATCATTTGATGTATCCACATTTGTTGATCACCTTACCTCTGCGAAATAACATTTTCGCTGTTAAACATAATTAAATCGAAACATAGAAATCGCCTTTCCGAGAAACATATCAAAGATTGCATGCAAATAGCAGTATCTCCGTAAATATACAATCTCAAATTGCACATGAAATTTGTCACACAAGAACTAACATTTTCATCTTTTGTTTTCCAATTCCTTTTTTGTCAGTAAAGATAATCATTATTATGTATTAACTATTCCATGATCGTTAGCAAAATTTAGCCTTCAGTTTTTTATCTAAATCGGTCAGTATGTAAAACAAATTGTCTTATTCAAGGAGGACGTAGTATGGGGGCCCGCCAATGGTTTTAAAATAGTTAAGGTAACTCTTTGCCCCTAAAATGTTGGACATCACTGCTTTAAATTCATAGAGTTGCATTTTGGCATCACACCAAATTTTACTCGATAAAAGTATAAGATAAATTCTTTTCGGTTAATTCGTGTGGGACCCAAATGCTTTGTTTTAAGACAAACCCAAGAGATTTAATGTGGTCTCCCACAGTTGTATGATGGATGCAGAACAACTAATTAGCAACACGTGTTTATCAAACTTTTCAATAAAATTGTATTTGTAAGTTAAAAACCTCAGCATCGCCACCATGTGTTCTGTGAGTTATTTGATCTCCGAATGGATAATAAGTTCCGGCAATTTTATTTTTACTTTTATATTATATAGTATTATATTTAGAAATTCTTCACAAAAAATTTTTTTTTAGATAAACAAATATTTAAGCCAAAGATTCTGTGTAAACATCAATTGAAAAAACTGCGAGGATGATGAAGTTTCTGGTGTTTCTGTTGATGATCTATAAGAAAATCTTGAAAGTCAAGTTCAGGAGAAAGAAGATTGATCTTGAGGAACAAAAAATAATATGATGATATTGTTGAACTAGAAAAACATATACAGATCGTTTGAATATACCATCTTCATGTTGAACAAACACTAGAAAGGCCATAAATATTTACAACACTTGACATAAAGCAAAATATTGGTATAATAATTAGTACACATGCCTAATACTTTACCAAAATAAAAATAATTGTTATAATATACAGGTACCACACCATAAATCAGGATATATATTAGATTGGTTCACTATAGTTCTCCATTCCTTTCTCTCTTACTGCTTCCGTCCAGTTCCCTAATCCCATTTTCTTCAGGTTATCTTCAACCGTGTCGATCCATCTCCTCCTTGGTCCTCCTCTTCTTCTCTGTCCTATTAGTCTCGCTTGCAGGATGATATTTGTTATTATTTAACGTGGTAGTCGTTGTATATGTCCCAGCCATCTTCTTATTCACATTTCTCCTTCCTTTCACCCACCATTTATCCTTCTTAAAAATTTACTTTTCCCACCTTTCTAGTATTTCCTGCTCTCTCCTGTTTAGTGTCCATGTTTCATAAGCATAAGTCACTGCTCGTCGCATGACTGCTATCCTAGCTTCTACTTCTTTGTTACTGTCCTGATTGTGTGTTAACATTACTCTGAGGTAGATAAAGTTCTCTACTTTCTTAAATTTGAGTTATCTCTTTTGTTCCGTTACGACTGTCAGAAACATATCATCTCCGGTTCCCATAATATCAGCCATTTCCATGTATTTGGACTTTTGTTCATCAATTTTCAAGCCCTTTTTTCTTGCTTCTTGGTGCAATTTTCTTATTGTCTTATTATTGTTATGTCGTCCGTATATGCTATGCACTGATTGCTCTTATTAAAGATAGTGTTACTTGTGTTTACTCTGCTCGCTCTTTATTTTATCCAGGGCCAAGTTAAACACCAGCGTCGATAAAGGATCTTCTTGCCTTAGCCCCCTGTTTCCTCTGAATGGGCTTGTTGTGTTGCCTTGCACTCTCACAATACTCTTTGTGTTCTCTAGAATCATTTTTTTGTAAACACTTATATAGTATATCCATATCTATCAAGTCATACGCCTCCTTAAAATCAATGGAGACTACGGTAAGCATCTTTTTTATGGCCACAGAAATTTGCTTGGGCTTGCTTCAAAACGAATGTCTGATTCATAACGGGCCTGCCTGTTACTCATAAATCCACACTGATAATCTCCAATGAGTTCATTCGCGCATGTGTCAAGCTCTTCTTTTATGACAGTTGCCAGCACTTTATGTGCTGTATTAAAAAGCGCTGTGCATCTAAAATTTTCGCAGTTAGTCCTATCACCTTTCTTGTGAGGCGGGTTCAGCACTGCTCTTGTCTAACTTTCTGGTAGTTTTTTCTTTTGCTCATATTCTTGTGATTAGTGAATGAATCCTACTATCTCATTGTTCTCCTCCATATTTTATCATTTCTGCTCTAACACCATTTTCTCCTGTACTTTTATTATTTTTTTACCTTCCTGATAACTTTCTATTATTTAATTCTTCCTTCGTTGGAGGTACTATTTCTATGTATGTTTACCTATTTTCTTGAATTTCTTGTGTGTGCGTCGTTGCGCTGATATGTGATATTGTTTGTTTTTTAATTTTATGGGTGGTTCAGTAACATTTTTTAG